>LPNX010647620.1:161330-242899 GCA_001517045.1 Pseudotsuga menziesii | reverse complement strand
TCTTTATGATTTTGCTATCAATAAGATGTTGTTGTCTCTATCTATGATGGGAAACTATGGTGTACTTACTTACTACAAAAGGCATTTGTGTATT
Source organism: Pseudotsuga menziesii (assembly GCA_001517045.1). Classification (NCBI taxonomy): domain Eukaryota; kingdom Viridiplantae; phylum Streptophyta; class Pinopsida; order Pinales; family Pinaceae; genus Pseudotsuga; species Pseudotsuga menziesii. The sequence goes on along the minus strand of LPNX010647620.1, from coordinate 242,805 downwards.
TTAAACCTTATAAATAAAGAGAGAATTTCTTAGTTGAAATTTTTCGTCCTTTAGTAACATTTACAATTTATTGTTATAGCAAGAAGAGATGCTAAAAGAAACAAGTCCATGCCATCATAAATAGAATACTATGCAATAGCTGAAGAGAAGAATTCACCATCAAATAGTTGAAGAGGAAAATTTACCATCGAATTTTGTATGCTTTTCTTACAAAGTGTATATCGTGTGAAAACCCGGTTAGTAGTTTTCGAGGTTAGATGAGTCAAGAAAAACGGCAGGACTTGCTTAACTTGAAGGTCTGGTTGATAGGGGTTCAAATTTGATAGATTGAGAATAAGCAATTAATTATTCAATAGATGGATGGAAATGGAAGAATACAGTATTTTGGAGACATACATTAAGATGGATGCAAAGTCTATTGTATCACTCTCCCTTACCATAGAGACAAAATTAGATTTTGCAGTTATCACAAATAAAACCATTTCCCATTTTATCTTATTTCATGACATGAATGGATAGGGCCCCTTAAGCCCTTACTATTGAAGGCAGAATTAACCTTTAAAGTTAAGATATTTTTCCAACCCTTCTTCCTAGAATTGAATTGAAAACTAGAAAAACAATTATCACGGTCATCGAGTGAGCTATTGTTCGGGTATGGACCGAGCTAGGGTGTTTTTATCCGTTTCCTACCTCCCTTCTATTTGCATAATGACATGAGCTCGGATGACCGCCCTAGTAAAGGCCATTTATATTGTTTGGGGAGAGAGAGTTTTTTTTTCCATCATCGTAAAGGATTGGGTTCGGATCCAAATGTATGCATTCAGGAGTGTCAATATGGTTCCTCCCATAGAGTTTGTTGTCCATCCATTGGAATATGGAGGTTAACCACCGGGTGCTTATTGTATCAATCACTCAAACCCATTCATTGGTCAATTAAGATTTCTTATTTACTTTCTTACTACTTACTTTATTGTGCAATGTGCATTTGGGTCAGTGTGGAAATTGTAACAATGATTAAGAATTCAGGGTGGGGTTATTCACCCTTACTTATTGACATACGACGAGTGATAGAGGACTAGTTAAAAGCGTGACAAGATATTTCTTTGCAGATCACTACGAACGTCCCTCTCATATTCTCCTTGTTGTAGGTCTTGAAAGGTGAATCAAGTAAGGTCCTGGTCTAGCTTGAAATGCATTCTTATGCAAGCCTTAATTGGTTTTGTGCTAGTCTTATTAGTGTTTGAGGGGAAGTGACATTGACGATTTTGTTTCGATGGTCCCCAAGAAGGAAAGATCGAAGGGATCAAGTTCAAATGTTGAACCAAAGACAAAATAAGGACAATGACATACATTAAGATGGATGGAAAATCTATTGTATCAGTCTCCCTTACCATAAAGGAAAAATTAGATTTGTCGTGATCACAAATAAAACCATTTCCCATTTTAGCTTATTTCCCATTGTTAAAAAGGATCGACACTTAAAACCCTAACCCTAGCTCTACTTGTGTTGCTGGAAATTCTCAATCAATGTAGACACAAATTGTTTCCCTAGTCTACATGGGGCAAATCTAGAACAAAAGGCTAACAATAATGCATCCTCTCCCCAGACTGTTAAACTACTTGAACTCCAAGCTTTCTTACCTAAACAATGAAGGTGATCCTTGCCTTGTGAATTCTCCTGCGATCATCTGTACATGGAAAATAATGTAAGTAACAAGATACAATAGTGAAAGCAACACGACAATTCAATGATCTATACTATTGATCAAGGAGAAAAGTAATGAATAATTGATATTAACACAAATCATTCATGGTAAAGGGGAACACATTTGTATTAAAATAATAAGAGAAGAAAACGACAACCAAATCCTTGATGTTGAAGCTTTATTCTCGTAATGTCTTTGACTCACTTTCACACACACACTACAAACTCTAGAAATATCACTCATAAACCACACTCTTTGCCTCTTATACCAGCAACGATTTCAACAACATAAAGGTGCTCTCTTTTTCCTCTCCTATCATGGTCCATGAAGCTTGTATATATAGTCCAAAGAGGTCCCAAAGGGGTTGAGATTCTCAAGGAGAAAGGTGAGGGATCATCTCTAGAGGCTAGGGGTACGAATGCCACCTACTCCAAGCAATTGGGATAAGCCTCCACGAGGACTTTAGTCTAGAAGGTTCTCAAAATATTCTCTTTTTTCCCTTTTGACAGCGCTGACGCTCTTATGCACTAGGAGGAGGCACCAACGCTCCTTGTCCTCAAGCAACAAGTGTCACCGATGCACCTTGTCACTAGGAAAACAACGACAAGAATGAGCAAAAAGATCCTCCAAAATATGGTTTGGCCAAGAAACTTCAAGGGATTGAGCATTATGAAAACTTTTAGGTGTAACAACTTGGCATTGTAAGAAAGAGAGCCCATTCATAGAGTCATGCATTGGCCACCAACATGTAGCCAATGGAGGATCCATTTAGGAGGTGACCATTACACCCACGAGGTGACAAAGGTGTCTTTCAGATTGTTATTGATCATTGTTGTTGGTATAATATTAGATCATTATTTAAGCCTGCAGGAACTATGTGACAACGTTGTTGCTGCCAACAAGAAACAATTGATTCAAAAAATGGATAGGTCTTTTCAAAGGACAAATATGAATTTCCGCTACTCGTATTTGCCACTGAAATAATGGAGTTTTTGTAGAAATCTTAAAGAAGATGGAATAATGAAAGCATTGGAGGATTGTTTCCTTTGACAATAATCATAGTAAAGTTGAGGACACCATAGACCAATAAATATACTAATGCAACTTTCATGGCTTTAAGACTGACTCTTATTGAGTTATCAACGTTCTTAGTTGATGATTGCATAACCTTTGTGAAATGTTACATAAGGACGTGATGGAAGAATGTGCTAATGTTTTATTAGCAGTTTTGAAAAATAGCAACTAGAGGAGGAATGGGCATGTGTGACGTACACCTATGAAGATGAATCCCAACGAAAAGGAAGAATTAAAAAATGACACAATTTTTCGAGGTATTTTTGTTGAGAAATGAAATTAATGACACATGAAGTTTTGACGTTTATTGAAAACAATTCTTTTTCATGATAACCCAAAAACAATAAAGACGTGTTTATGAATTGACACACAATATATATATATTAAAATTCTGGAAGAAAGACCAAGTTTATGTCACGAAATAAGGATTTTTTTAAATGTGAAGGCCTTGGAGAAAAACTTCTTCTGGTTTCCTTGCTTTCTCGCCGGATCTCATGGTATTGAGCGCTTTGATCAAGGATAGGGATTTATAAAACAAGAAAATAAATTGTGATGATTTTAACGAGCATTAATTATGTTTCCATGCTCTAGAAACATCTAGAAAAATATGTTAGCCTAACCATGGGTCACTTACAATATCGAGTTCTGTACATCATTTAAAAATTTAAAAAATAAAAACTAAATGTCTCGACTACCTACGAAACACAGGGACACCATAATTATATAATTATATATACAATTAACAACGGGGCACACAGTTTCACAGCTTGCATTGCCTTATATGTGCAAATTTCAACATGATTTCTCTTCTAAAAAGAAGTTGGGATTAACACATCTGTATAATTGTCAACAAAATGACAATGCCCAAATGATTCTTTTGAGGTCTTCGGACACTCCTGATTCTTTTCAATATTTTCTTGGCCTTTCTTTTCCTGCGAATCAGATCTTCTATTGATAATCCACACTTAGCACATATTTATTTGCTATCAGGAAATCTAGACATTTTTTGAATAGATTTATTTACCTTAGTGCTAGTACATAGGACAACCAGAGCAGAAGTAATAATATAGTAGATTTCTCCCCAAGTGTAGGTTTCATAGGGCATTTGAAAAATGCCTTAGGCTTTAAAGTAATCTACATATTTGTTGGGGAGAGCAACAAGGTATACTTGTTTCCAGAGCAGATTTTTGCTATCTGCTACCTCATAGATGCGCTGCATCCATTCCCTGTGGAAATCATCATAATTAGCCATACTCTTACATTTTGAGTTCATTAAAATAAGAGAATGCTTACCAGATATTTCATGCTCTGTTCCACACTAGTGCTCTAGGATCATAGTGGTAAGAGCACCGATCATATTACTTTGTGGCTTTTCGTCTTCATGGAAAATTATATCTCCAGCATCATCTCTTAATACTTCCTTTTCCATTTTTTCCACAAGTGCAGGAGATGATTCTATTTCCCACCATTTGGCTAGAGTACCAGTAAAACATTGTATAAGACATTTGCATGCTTCTATCTCGCCTTTTCCTTTCATGCACATAATTCTGTATGATACATACATTCTGTTTAACACTTGTCTAATTTGTCCTACAGACATATTATCAATGTTCCACTCTAGGTAGCTTTCTTCATAAAACTGTGGTACTTCAGGTAACTTTCCTTTGCCATACAAATCTGGAGTTGAGGGCCTAGACATGTTCCATGGTAGGCTTTCTTTAACATGCAAAGCCCATTCTGGTGCAAGCTGGGTAACAAGGGCATAATCCGCCTCAATGCTTTCTTTAGGAAAAAGGAGGGTAAATTTTTCTTTGATTTCAAACTTTTCTGAATGATAAACACTAGAAATTCCTTCAACTGGTCTAGTAAAAATATTAGAGAGGGGGGTTTCTCTATCAGGTTGATCTTTTGAAGGAAGATCTGCTTGGATTTGTCTGACTTGGTACTTGATATCTTCTGTTTTCTCTTCAAGTTCAGACAATTTATGGGTCATTCCAGAATAAGAGTCTTGTAACTCTTCTAGTTTTGCACTCTGATTTTTGGCTTCAGAGGCCGTTATTGTGACTTCAGTTCTAATTCCCGAAATATTTAGAGAAAGGGAATTATTTGAGGAGACTAATTCATTCATGGTGACCTGCAGCTAGTCAATATGTCTCCTATGGGCATAATCATTTGTGACAAATGTATGTGTAGCCATTCCTCTTAAAGCAACATTTGTCCAATTTATTTGTTCTGAAACAACCTGTATTCTTCTATCAGTGTTACTCATTTGAGATTCTTCTTTAGCAAAAACTAGAGGGACAACTTTAGATTGTTTCTTTTCTTCTTCAAGAAGAATACTTTTGAATGGGGGAAAGGTAGAAGTGGATTCTAATTGTTGCCCATCAATGCTTTTCCACTTATGTTTAGGACTTTCTATTCCTTTTCCCTTTTCAGAGTCCATCATTTCGACTAGCTGTTTTTTCAGAAATATTTTTTCTCCATTCATAGAAGGAAATCCAACAATCTTGATTATTCATATAGGATTGCCATTCTTTTGCTAAGCTTTGCTTTTGTTCTGCGGGGACTGATGCATTGAATTCTACTACATCCGGATGAGAAAAGAGATACCAATTTATCATTCTCTTCATCCAATCTTTATCTACTTGCCATTTTTTGCAGTCTTTTATGAGAGTAAAGAATTTATGCATTTTAGGGATAGAAGGCTTTTGGATATCAGCTGGTAGAGGATTATTGAAACGACAGTCAAGGATGACTGTGTTGGCTTGTTCTATGTATCCTAAACCATACTTTGGCATACCAGGAGGTCTGCAGTAGCTAAAGATTTCTTTGAGTCTTGGGTCATCAGTTTCCAGTGCAGGGATGGAATGTATCATTAAGACATGATCATCATGGGGAAAACTAATATCAACACATTTGGGATGAGGGAAATATTCTTTGGACAGAGTAGGTGGAGAAATATTGTTGTGAGGATTATGGTTTTCATGTTGTGTAAATGGGATAGTACTTTCTTACTCTGAAGTAGAACAATCACCACGCTGGGCTGCTAAGCTCTGAAGAGATATGAGTTGAGAGCAATTGGGGCATTTGATAGAAAAGGGGACAGATCCCAGAGAGGACAGCAGAGGCTGTAACGAAGTATGAAGGAAGTGTGCAGGCATAGGAGATGCAAATGGAGGGAAGGAGATGATGGCAGAGGAGGATCCTTCGTGGATATTTGCAGTAGTGATTGCACGTTGCTTAGGGATGCGGGGAGTATAAAAAACCCAATGAGATGGAAATGATAATTGATCCCATTTAATAGTCTGACGTTCAATTTTTTGGTTCAGGGGATCAGTAAGGACCAGATTACTACCCTGTGAATCTTGGCTAGGAGAATGTAGAACAGCAGGATACATGGTATTAGTGTGGCGAAAACATCCTCTGGTTTGGATAGAGATATTGGTCCGTTTACTGTGCATATCAAAACCAATGGTTTTGATTTGAAGTTTGAGAATATGAGCGAGGTGTTCATCAAAAGAATAGTCTGAGAAATTTGGATAGCAGTCGAACCAGACAGGGCCATTTGACAGAGGAGCGACCACACCTCCTATCAAAGAATCTGTGGATTTATTGTGTGTAAGATCTCGAACTGTACATAGAACAAAAGTGTTCAAGCCTTTATGTGTTAAAGCACTAATGCCTACTCGAATACAACCTAAATGAAGATACATAGTGCCATGACGTTTAGCTTCAGCTTGAATTTCGTTTGGGTCTAGACGTGCAACAATTTGAGTAGTATCACAATTTTCTTGTACTTTAGAAACAACTTCTTTTACTTTAACACGACTAACAACTTTAAGATGAAACATGTTTAAATCTGCATAGACTTGACTATGGTTAACACTAGGTAGTTTCCAGGCAGCTTGGGGATTTTTCTCCACAAGTTCTAGATCAACAGAATTTAAAGTTTTAGTAGAACTAGATTCAAACATATCTGACAAAGCAGAAGAACTAGTGGATGCTAGAGATTCAGCATGCTTAATATCTTTGAAAGACATAGATCTATCCATCGTACCAGGTAAATTTGACGAACCAGGCTCTGATACCAATTTTGAAGGTTTGATCTCCCTTCGCCAGCAGCTTCCTTTGACAAAGACAAAGCTTGACAATTTCTCGGTTCCAACTGTTTCTTACACAAACTCCTACACGAACTCTTACATGAACCTTCAAACGGATCAACACTTGTCTACTCCCATTAGTGGCCTCCTGCCTTTCGGGATTACAAACCTCTTGTGCTATTGAGTGCTTCGTAGCTGCCAGGTTGGTCTCCATTGTTGTTTGTATTTGGTCCAGCTCATGCTTTCTAGAATTTCCCTGGTTTCTTCCTGATTGTTTTTCCACTCACTGACTATGATTAACATGAGGCAGGTTCATTTGATATTTGTTTTTCTGCAGTCTGTAAGAGATTTTCTCTGCTCAAAAAATCAGGCAAACAATTTTCAGAACCTTTAATATGTTCAATATCAAATTCAAAGTTTGAAAACAAAGCTTGCCAGCTTGCGAACTTGGCCTCACTGGCCTTTTTAACTTCTTTGTTCAAGACTTTGTTCATGGCAGCAACATCTGTTCTTAAAACAAACTTTTTGTTAATCAGAAAAAAAATTAAATTTTTGCACAACATTTAGTGCAGCCTTGATTTCTTTGTCTAATGCAGCATAGTTATTAATATGCTATTTTCTAAAATGTGGGAAAAAACTTAATTGAATATCAAAATAAATATTTGAAAATTTTAGTTTAAAATTTTTATTTAATAAATTTATATAAAAACATATTATAATATGTCAAAGTTTATATATATATTTTAAAAATATTATATCTAAATAAGAGTTCTATATAGTGATATCGCTGTATTAATTCATTGCGATGTGATTGTCACATCAATCACTATTAGTCATTATGGAAATTTTAATAAACAAGACACTTGACATTATTAGATTTTATTTCTAATTTTTTATAAATAAAAAAGAAATTCTAATATATTGATGTGTATATATATATTTTAAAAAGGTTTATTATATTTAAATAAAAGTTATATATAGTGATATAGTTATACTCAACCATTGTGATGTGATGGTGGCATCTATTAAGATTAGCCATTATTACTATTTTAATAAACAAGACACTTGGCATTGTTATATATATTTTTAAATTTTTAAATAATTTTTATATCTAACAATTTCATTTACACATTAAAGGAAATTAGTCAAATCATAAAAATGAACCAATCATAAAATGAAAAAATAAAATTTAAAAAATAAAAAAAATATAATTGTATTTTTAAAATATTAATTCAATATATAAATTTTATGTAAAACTTTTGAACAAGTATATAAATTAATTAAAGTCAAAACTATTGTTTGAGTAAAAGATATTTATATACCTACCTTGGCAGGTATAATAAAAAGATAAAAATGACAATTTCTACATGTACATATTTATAAGTCAAGAAAAGTCCATGACCAATTGAATGCACTCTCATTACACCCACACCAACAAAAACCAATAACTTAACATTTAGTAATAGATGTATTCAATAATACATCGATGTTATGCACATGTTGGTGACATAATGAAGGCTTAGACTAAATTTGCATGTCATTAATGGTGAATTCATAATTATTGCAATGCTCGCTTGATGATTAGGTCTTTTGTTGACTAACGAGATCATAGTCCATTAATATATGTTGTTGATAAACATATCTTTTTCTCTGGGGGTTTTACCTGAGGAGTTTCGGTTACCGGTTTCTTCTCTGGGTGCTTTAGGTTTTTTGACGCCTGATAAAGATTTTAAACCTAGAGATAATGGGTATTTTCTTAGATCCTGTTCAAACGCCGAAGCGATTTTGGACGGGGTCAAAGTTGGAGTTCTTGGTTATCTAGGGCATAAACATTTTCTAGTTGGTGGACACCCTTCGGTGAAGGATTGTGGAGTTTCTTTGGATCATCTTTTTGGGGCACTTAGAGCTATGCCTTCCTGTTCCAGGTTTTTACCATGATTGTGACAACTCTCAGTTTTCGGGGGTTAGCTAGTTTTCCCAAAAAACTAGCGGTTCCCAGGCTGGTGGAAGATCAGTTAGTTGATGTCTTATTCGTTTAGGAAATTATGGGGGATGGGTTTAGTATTGCTAGAGACATGGAATCTATACTTCCTGGTTGGATTTTTATCTCGTTGGATGCTAAAGGCAAGTCTGGGGGTCTGTTATTGGGTTGGAGATCTATAAAATTTCAGTTTTTTAGTGCTTGGGATGTGGAGTCGGGTTTGTTTGCTTCTCTTTATTCAGTTGAATTGAAAGAAGTTTTTGGCTTCATGAACATTTATGGTCCTTATTTGGACAGGGAGCGGTTTTGGAACAATATTTTCTCTCTGGACTGTCTTAAGATTTCAAGGTTGTTCCTCGGGGGGGGATTTGGAATTCCCCATGGGGCTTTCAGAAGTTTGGGGTGAAAGGGCTCGTGTGGACTTCTTATCTAAATTTTTTGCTGTCCGGTTGGTTGACTTTGGGCTCGTGGATATTGCTCCATTTGTCCTTTCCCTTACTTGGACCAATAGAAGGGTTGGATATGATAATATTAGTAAGAGATTGGATAGATTGTTGGTTTCTTATGATCTACTTGATTTAGATATTCATTTTAGGCAATGGGTAGGATGTGGGGGGGATTTTGATCATCCGCCGGTTTCTCTTTAGAACCTTTCTGATTCTATTTTACCTCAGGCCCCCTTCAAATTTAATGCTCACTGGTTATCTGATGAGGTTTTGGTTGATTTATTAAAAGCTTCCTGGTATGTGTATGTGGATAATCCTGAGGTATCTGCTGCTTCTCACTTTGCTGCTAATCTTAAACATCTCAAGGAGGTGTCTATTTCATGGGTTGTAAAGAAAAAAACTCAGGATTCTAAGGATTTAGTAGAAATTGAAATCTTGATAGTTGCTTCCTTTAATAAATTCGGTTTTGGGTTTTCTTCTGAGAGTGATAAATCTACTCTTTTTGATTTGGAGTATCGCAGAAGGAAAATCCTTTTAGATCGAGAACATGAGGCAAGATAGAAGAGTAGGGCTATTTGGCTTTCTTGTGGGGATGATAATACCTCTTTTTTCCATAAATTTTCCAATCATAGGAAAAACATTAATTCTATTTGGAAAATTGAGGATGCTGATGGAATTACTGTGGAAGGTTTTGATTCAATTGCTAAGGCGGGTGNCCTCTTTTTTCCATAAATTTTCCAATCATAGGAAAAACATTAATTCTATTTGGAAAATTGAGGATGCTGATGGAATTACTGTGGAAGGTTTTGATTCAATTGCTAAGGCGGGGGTTCAGCATTTTGAGAACTTGTTTCAGGAGGAAACGGTTCTTCATCTTCCAGAAATTATGAATATTGATGGGTATTATCCTTCTTCCATATCTGATGAGGAGAATGTAGAGCTCATGAAACCTGTTTCCCTGGAGGAATTAAGTCTATTTTGGCTCTTAGTAAAAATGATAAGAGTTCGGGACCAGATGGTATACCTGTGGAGGTATATAGAGCTCTTTTTGATGTTTTAGGATTGGATCTACTAAGGGTTGTTGATGATTCCCGAAAGTCTGGTAAAATACCTGTTGTTTTCAATTCAACTCTTATTGTTCTGAGTCCTAAGATTGATCTTTCGAAATCGTTTGAAGATTTTAGGCCAATCTCTTTATGTAACTACATTTACAAGATTATTGATAAGATTTTGTCTGTGCAGATTAGGAAGGTTTTGGGAAGGTTTATTTCTGGTGAGCAGTTTGGGTTCTTACCTGGTAGACAGATTCATGATGCTATTGGGGTTTTACAAGAATGTTTGCATACTATTTGCAGCAGGAATTTGAAGTCTGTGGTGTTTAAAGTTGATTTGTCTAAAGCATATGACAAAGTTAATTGGTCCTTTTTGAGAGGAATCCTCTCTAAAATGGGGTTTTCTGTACCTTTTATTACTTGGGTTATGAGTAGTCTATCATATGTATCTTTTGCTTTACTCATTAATGGTGCGGCTTCAACCTTCTTTAAATCTGGAAGAGGAATGAGACAAGGTTGTCCCCTTACTCCTCTTCTATTGCTCATTGCGGTTGAAGGATTGGGCATGGCTCTGTTGGCAGCTAAGGAGAATGGTGATTTTTTTGGTATTTCTTTTGGCAATGATATCTCATTATCTCATGTCTTGTTTGTTGATGATATTGTCATGATTACTGATGGTTCTGACCAATCCCTATCTATCCTTTATGAGATTTTGCAAATTTTTTGCAAGGCATCTGGGATGCGGATTAATGAAGAGAAATCATCTCTGTTGCAATTTGGGCTGGATGAATCTGAGATTATTTCTTTACAGAATATTTTTAGTTTTGTTGTTGCTAATCTTAAGGCTGGATTGATGTATCTTGGGTTCTATATTAAAGCTTGCAGATATCTCTTGAAGGATTGGGACTGGCTAGTAGCAAAGGTGGAAAAGAGAATCAAACACTCGAGTTTTCGGTGGTTATTTAAGGGATGTAAGCTAATTCTGATCAAAACAGTTTTAGAGGCTATACCGGTGTATTGGATGCATTTCTGGATTCCCCTGGGTATAATTGATAAGATTAGTAAATTATGTTTCAAATATTTATGGGCAGGAGTTTCAAATTCTTCTGGAATGGTTTGGACTTCTTGGAAATCTTTAGCGTGCCCAAAATTTTTGGGAGGCTGGGGGTTGAAGACACCTGTGGTATTTGCTAAAGCTTTGGCAGTAAAGAATGTTTGGAATCTTATTCAAGGTTCAGGCTTGTGGGTGCAGATTGCTTTACATAAATATGTTTCTCCTTTATCCTTATTAGATTGGATTAGAGTACCGGAGAAAATGAAGAAATGCATGTCTATTGTCTGGAAAGTTGTTCTTTGGTATTTTGATCTTATTGGAAACTTCCTCATTTGGAAGGTTGGCAATGGAGCAGATGTCAGAATTGGGCTGGATCCCTGAGTTGGTTGTAAGTGGAGACACATTCTACCTACCAGTTTGATTGATAAACTTCACTCTGTTGGTATTTTTTCTCTTGAAGATATTTGATGTTCTAGTATGACTTTGCTATTGGAACAGGGCTGGCTCTTTGCAGATTTGGTTGGTTCAGAGGATCATCGGGACATTATCTCCTAGAATGTTTTTTTGTCTATTTTAAAATCTAGTCATGTTATATTGTCAAATGATGATGATATGTTGATTTGGAATCAGGCTAAATCATGGAAGTATACTCCCAAAACTGGTTATCTTGAATTAGTTTTGGATAGACATGTGGAGGAAGTATCTTGGTGGTGGAAGGTTCTTTGGAAGTTCAAATGCCCTCTTAAGGAAAAAATATTTAGCTGGTTTTTATTATCTGATAAGGCATTAACTTGGGATGTGTTATGTAGAAAGGGAAGGGAGGGCCATGGAAGATGTTTTTTTTATGTAAATTGGATTCAGAGTCCAATGTACATTTAGGTGTGAATTGTCATTTTTCCAAACAAGTGTGGACTGAAATTGAGGCTAAGCTTCAGTTAAAAAATTTGTGGATTGGTAATTCGGTAAGCAAGTGCCTCAAAAATTGATGTGTGAAAGGAGAAGTGAAACATATCAGGTCTTTACCAATTATTGTGTTATGGTTCATTTGGAAGGCAAGGAACCAGTGCTGTTTTAATGATTATGTTCTTTCTCGTTTTCAAGTTTCATCTTTCTGTCTGGGGTTGTTGAGTTCTTTCCCCTAAGATAAGATTTCTGTTAAGATCAGACCTGTTGTTGTGGAAGTCATTGATAAGTCTTTCCTCTGGGGATACTTTGATGGCTCGACAGCAGGAGAACCAAAAATCTGTGGAGCTGGAGGTCTGCTTTTTATTGTAGATGACCACTTTTTTCATGTTTAAAGCAAGGTTGGGCAGTGGCACTAACAATTTTGCAGAGCTTCTTGGTTTAAAGCTCCTTCTCATTTTGTCGTTGGAGAATAATATTAAAAAAGTGCAGATATTCGGTGATTCTCAGCTGGTTATCAATTGGGTTGCTGGTAAGTTTCGTATACAAAATATACAACTTGCTCAGATTTTGCAGGAAGTTAATAGATTGGCTGATATGTTTGAATTTGTTGATTTTGTGCATATTTACCGTGAAAGGAACACTCTTGCTGATAGTCTGGCTAAAGATGGATAAAATGTTTTGAATGGTACTTGGCAGATTTCAGAGCACATGGCAGATATGTGCTTCGAGTCCGTTATGTCTTTTTAACTTTCATATTGCAGATTTGGTCTACTGAAGATTGCAAAAGTATGCTTTTCATGGATAATTTGTTCTTGGAGAACAATAGATGAAGGCCTTTGGTCATGCTGAAATGCTTTGAAGAATTTTAGTGTTATATAGTTTTGGACAATTTATATGAATAATTTTGAGGTTAATGGTCCTTTTTATTGGCTAGTGTGGATAGAAAGTGTATATTGCATTAGTGCAATGGTTTTGGTATGAGGGGTTTTGATAAAACCTGTACTTGTTAAGATTAAGGCCTTTTGGTCAATTTTTTTTGGATATTGGACAATTTGATATTGTGCCACCTGTGGAATGTAATTTTGTTTATAAATATAATTAGGGTCTTTTTTCTGTGGAAAAAAAATGTTGTTAATAAACTACTTTCCCCTTATTATTTAATTAGTTCATTAATATATGTTGTTAATAAACTACTTTCCCTATAATATTTAATTTCAAGGATGAATGGAGTACATACGGATGTCTAAAATATTCCATATCAGTGTGTAACATCACATTTGTTTTAAGAAATGGAATCAATTTTTTTTTCCACACAAAAATATAATAATTATATTTATAAAACATAATTACATTTTACAAATAACAGAATATCAAATATTGCTCATTGTTAAAAATGTCTGATCAAAAGGTCTTATAATTCTTATACATATTCTATGAAAGAGTAAAAAACATACGTGACAAAAATTCTTACAATCAGCATTCCAAAGTGACAAAGATTCTTACAATATATCATAGTATCATAAAAGCATACCATATTTACATCCTAGCATTTTACATCTCCCGGGCAGTATCTACCCAATAAGCCTTCAAAATTTATTTTCGCTCAAAATAGCCCAAGGTATCAAACGCTCCACGGAAACTTCAATATTTTCGAATTAAAATGCACATCAGAATGTATTGTTAAAAAACACGCCAAGTGTTTCCACGTTTACGCCATGCAATCACTGCATGAGGGAAACTTCCACTTCCCCTAGTTATATATATATAAAAATGTTGTATAGCTAATGTTGTATCTACCATAGAGTGTTTATGGAATTTGCTTGTGGTTTTTATTTGAGTTAGAATACCAGTCTAACATTGATTACAATAGTGTGAATTTGAAATCCTAAGTTTTGTCTCGGCAGTGAGTGTTTCATGGCTAGTTCGAAGACTATTTATGGGTGGCTAGTTTGAAGACGAGTGTTTCATGGCCAGTTCGAAGACTATTTATGGGTGGCTAGTTCGAAGACTATTTATGGGTTCTTATCGCTTACATTCGAGGGTACATATTCTCCTCTATCATATCAAGTTTTATCTTTACAAATTTTTGTTTTAATATATGGGTGTGTTTGAGTTTAGTTAATTGTATATACAGATGCTAATGCATTGAGCTTAAGACTCTTAGTGTTAGATCGATTTGGTTTATAGAATTCTTTTTCCTTAGGGTTATATTAGACTTAAACCTACTTGAGATGTATGAGATGAGTCTTAGCCATGGCTTTCCTTTGAAAGCGTTAGTGTGTGACATAACTTGTCTTAAGAGGGTTACTTTGCAAGATTGATAAAGTCTCTTAAATTGTATTTTGTTTATGTAAATGGATTGAAAATATCATTTAGGGCACCATATTTTGACCAAGGTTTTGTACCCAAGTTGACCCATATATTCTTAAAAGTATTTGTTGATAAAACAAATTTAAATTAACTCTGGTTGTTGGATACTAGTTTGAAAACTAGATAAACCCTAGCTCGTACAAGGCTCTTAGTGTTGGTCGCTGGGCAGACCCGGGTTTACTATAATTAACCAACACCCCTAGCTCATTGCCCTTTCGGCGACAGACCGCGGAGTGGCCTGAAGTCTCACCCGAAGTGATTCTAATGGGTTGACCAAAGACTCAGGTGTCTCGGTCAGGTTCTGTCGCATCCTATGTGCGCCTCGCAGCTCTTCTTAGCCTGCGAGATATATACCTCTGCGCTGCGCAGTTTCTTCTTACTCGCGCTGACTTTAACCCTTATCCCTTATCGCATCGCCACGTCCTGGGAAACACACGTCTCTCTCCTACGCTCGATCCTCAATCGCAGCGCACCACAACTCCTCTGATGGTGCGATATCGCCTCCCTGCGATATCCTACCGCTGTGACTCATCATCTCTAGCGTACTGGGGTTCAACTCTCAAGACTCAACGCACAAGGCTGTTTTACACTGCGACTCTTAACTGTCTTGAGTGACTTAGATACACTCTTATGCAAAATACCTAAAGACTCAACTTGCATTTAACCTTTAAATATGTTGCGAACTGAATAACACATACATACAATTACTGTAAGCAAAGTTCATGTAATGAATGACAGATATAACAAGCAAATACAATCACATGAATCATTCACACAACACTCAGATTTTACGTGGTTCACTTCCAGGGTAGAAGCTAAGTCCATAGAACTGTGTTTTTATATTATAACTTGAGAGAGGTACACAGTTCTGTTGCACCGCATATGCAGCTAGAGATCTTCTGGGTAACTCCGCACACAACCTGGAGCCCTTTTCTCTTAGATCTCTTCTCTATATTGCCTTCTTACAATATACTCTTACCCTCTCTCTCTCTCTGTTAATCCCTGCGGATTGTTACAATACAAAATACAATGAACTAACAGACTACTGATAGTCTAACTAGCTAGATGGCTTAAAATGCTCAAAATGCCAACCTTTTACACTGCAAAATGCATCCCTTTATAGGCGGCCCGAAGGTCTCGCCATTACAACACTGTGGGCCTATCCCAACAGTAACCCAAACCCCTAATTAGTGACAGTCGGCATATCTGTACTTGGAGTAGCCGCTTTCCGTCACACCACTGCTCTCTGCAGTCTTCCATGCTTCCCGACGCTGACCATGGGTACTATGCACCGCTTCCCTTCTTTTGTCCTTCGTCTTCAATACCTCGGCCTCGTCGCTTCTTTTCCTTTATGAGGGTAGCTGAGCCCTCCTATCTTTGCCGCTGCCTTCAATGCAGTGGTTGAGCTCTCTCTTCTCGGTCGCTCAGGTATTGTCATCTCCTTTGACTTTGCTGTTCCAACAGTCACGGTTTCCGGCTCTGCTCTGCAGCTAGAAACATGCTACGACGTCGTAGCTTCACCTTATCTCTTCATCTTCGCCAAACTGTCTATCTGCCAAACTGGCAGCTTTTCCTATAGCTGCGGGACTTTGCTCCAACAGTCCCCTAAAACTTACTTGTGGCTCGTCCCTGAGCCACTACCAACAGGCTTCTCCTGCTGTAGCTTCGCCTTGGCTTCCTGCGAAGTGCGCTGAAGCTTGTCCCAAAGTCCCGTGACTTCGTTCTCCATAGCTTCGACACGTTCTTGTGCCGAGTCAAGCATAGCTTTACTAATACTGGAGTCTTCTGCTGCGTCAATTTCCTTTTTGGTGGCATTGAACTCCCCAAACTTCTGCTCAACCGCATCGACTAGCTCTGTGATTTGTTCCTGATATGGTTGAAGCAGGTCATTGATGTGTATCTCCTTTGCTCTCAACCGCTGCGCTTCCTGCTGCAAGCGGTTCATCTCCGTCGTCTTTCTCATCTTCTGAAGAGCTACTAAGCTCTTGATTTCTTCCTTCATTGCTGCTGCGGTAGTCTCTATCTGCTTAATACTTTGCTGGATTTGTACTTTCTCAGGAGGCTCATCTAGCTTTGACCATGTGTCCGTCGCATCAGTTAGCACTGACAGTGCATCGTCTATGCAAGATTTTATTTGCGCGGAAGTGAGTCGGAAGGCCTCTACTCTGGCTTCTTTTTCTACCTGGGGGGTGCCCAGTGGTCTAGCCTCGAGCTCAGCAATCTGCGCCTTGTAGTCTTCCTCCATCTTGGGCATTGTTTCTTCCATCCTGACTACTGTTTCCTCCAGAGCCTTTGCTCTGTCTGCAACTCATCTTACCTTCTGCGGGATAGGCAAAGCGAACTCAATATTACATTTGGGTAACTCCAATGCGATGCTCTGTAAGCCTTGAGAGAGATTCTGTTCTCTTTCTTCATAGGTTCGTAACTCGTCTTCCTTTTTCTGATAGCGGGTGGCGAGTGCTGCATTCTGTTGCTTGAGCTGGGTGTTCTACTTATAAGTCGCGAGCTCTCTTCCTCTGAGCTCTGCGCTTAGCTGCTACTGGATCATCTGTAACTGAGCAATGTGGAACTCTGCGAGGTTAACCTCGACAGGTTGCCTAAGATGTATCGGTACATCTTTCATTGATGCAGGGAATCGGATGCTCCCTGGTGGTATCAAGACTGTAATGAGGCGATCCGCTGGGAAGATTTCCTCGCAGGAAATCGACTGTGTTGAACTTTCTCCGGCGGTCGCCTTTACTAGCGGAATCTGTATCATGGAAGTCTTCTCAGTGATTATCTTTAAGCCCAGAAGCTGCTTTTCTACCGCGCTCTGTATCTTTGCCTGTGATGTCTGCATCGCCTCGAATGAGTCCTTCAATGTGTCATGCATTCTTGTTGCAATGAGTTCATAATCATCCTCTGTCAGTGCACTCTTTGAAAGTGGCTTTGTGGCTTTGTGCTTTTTCTTCTTCGGTGTCTCTGGTATCTCTTCTTCTCCATCTTGCGTCGTCTGCGTCTCTGGTGTCCCCTGTTCTGCATCCTTCCTCTTTTGTCCTGGTAGTGGTACTTGTGCTGCATCTTGCGTCTCGGTCTCCATTTTGTCTTTGCCTTTGTCCGATGGGTCTGTCTGTGCGGTTCTTGATGGTAGGGATGTGATATCTTCTAACGCTTGCTTCCAGTCGTCGTCAAAGTCTTTGAAGACGCCCTCGACATCCTTTGCTGTCATCCTGAACCAACCATTAGCCCAATCGTCCCTTTTGGTCCGTTTTGGCCTCAGGTAAATTCTATGGTGGTCCACCATAAAATCAAGCCGATCATCATATGCATCCACGATCTCCTTGCTGATCCGTGGTGTTTCTTTGAGGACGTTCCTCGACATCTTATAGTATTCATAGAATACTATCGCATTGACCTTTTTCTTGGCTGTGCTGCTAGTCTCCCATAAGTTTGTGTAGTGCACACCTCTGGGCTCGCCACTCGCTAGCTGTCGAAATTGGGTATGGGGCGGCTCCTTCCACCCGACGAAAGCACAGAGTATCAGCAACCACGAGAAATGGAATGGGTGGGTTGCCTCATCCTGAGCTTGCAAAAAATATTGCTGAAACATATTTAACAAAAATAAAGACCAATTGAACTGTTCCCCCTCTGCAACTTGTATGGCCAAGTTAATTACTAATCCTGTGACTTCCTTTGGGCGAACCTTGGTTAGCAGTCTGCCTGCAAGCAGACTAGCTGTAAATCTAAGTGTATTGTCTGTTGAGCTTGCAATGTTGTAAGCTCGACCTCCTCTCTGCAGTTTATACTTGGCGACCAGGGTTGGTGATAGCTTGGAATCCTTGGTTTTTCCTGTTATGTTTGTCTTCGGGTCTTGACCAGTCTTGGACAGGCCGGTAATTCGGTGTATCAGGTCGATGTTCAGGTCAACCTTGTTACCAAGCCAGAGGTAACCCCCATGTACGCATGAAAGTAAGATGCGCACCACGACATTAACCTCTGCGCCTCGTCCAAAATGCGGTATTCTTAATAGATTGAGAAGGCCTGAGCGCTCAAGAATCTGGACATGTTCCATGGGAACATATTCATCTGCACCTGTCCTTGAGTTTTTCTGGATCGTAAGATACTGGTCCGGGCGGAACTGAGGATATGTCTTACTATCGCCTAGGTTATAATCGACAAATTTAGCAACAACGGCATATCCTAATAGATCTCCATCTTCCTTTACTCGAGAATCAATCTGGGGTATAGGAACATGAAACTTACCACTCTTGGGAATTTTTACCTCTGGCACGCCTTCGACTCGTGGCAGGATGTAGTCTGGTGCGTTATGAACTTCTTCCTCCAGCTCTGAACTGGATTCTTCTCTTATGTGAGTTTGGCTCCTCATCCCTGGTCGTTGTCCGGTCTATGATGAACTTGGCGTGGTCATAGCAGCTGTAAGGCCTCCATGCTCGAATCTTTCCAAAATCGCTTCTATAGGCTCGTCCTCGGACAGAACCCACTCGGTGTTATACTTTGGATTGGCAATGGCTGCAAACTCTGGAAATCACAACACTCTGTAACGAAATTAGCTCTAGACAGGGGAAACTTAGCAATGCACTCTATAGCTCTCGGCTCTTTGCAAATGTAACCCTCCCGAATGAATAATTTCTGCTTTTATGCCGAAGGCGATAATCCCGGACACAACGGTCATCTATACTGAACCCGTCGGTCGTATGAATTGCTTGGACGAGACCACACCCGTCATCCTGATCCTCAATAAATGCTGAAATCCGATCAATTTTCCTCGAAACGTGTGTGTGCAGGCGCCGGTCTCGTCGAAAATTTGCCAAATCTGGAAAAATTTATTATACTGCTGCCAAATCTACGGTAAGGTATACCGGTCATTTATTCATTAATTTCCTGTCAGAAGGTGACTTGACTAGCCCTCTGTCTCGTTACAAAAACTGGGTACATGGCACGGAGAAACATCGCGCTACCACGATGCCACACCGCATTACTTTGGTCAAAAACATTTTTTTTTTTAAGAACCGTCCTTATGCGATTCCTTATACTTAGAATACATGCCGGTGTAGACTAATTCCCGGTGCGATGCCTCCTTTCAACTACACTGGACATCTGCACCGTCTGCAACTCGGAGTTAGGGCTGAGAGGTGGAGTTGCTGTCACTATAGAGCTTAAGCCTATTGCCATTGATCATCGTGGGAAGAAGTTCCCCATTCAGTTTGCTGAGCTGAACGGCTCCTCCCTCTGTAACTTGCTGTATCTGATATGGCCCCAACCAATGCGTCTTGAACTTCCCTGGAAACTAAAGAAATTTACTGTCATAGAGGAGTACTAGGTCTCAGATCTGAAGAGTCTTACTCTTAATGTGTCGGTCGTGCCAAGATTTTTCTCGTGCTTTCTGTACTTTCTGGTGGAATCCGGCGATGAATCTGTCTTCCTCTAAGGCAAGCAGCTATACTAGCCTTTCCTGCACCGTGTCTGTATCAGCCATTCCAGTGATCTGAGCAATTCTTAAACTGGGAAGAATATACTCCATAGGCATAACAGCCTCCTGTCCATACACCAAACTGAAAGGTGTGTGTCCTGTAAGTTTCTTGCATGTGGTCCTATACGCCCATAATACAGCGTTAACTCTGAGGTCCCAATCATTCCTTTGGCTGTTGCAGATCTTAGTAAGAGCATTTTCTAAAATCTTGTTAAAGGCCTCCACCGTACCATTAGCTTGCGGGTGGTAGGGAGTGCTCTTATGGTGTTGTATCTGAAATTATTCCGTCAAGGCCTCAATGGTGCGGTTCAAGAAGTGTGTGCCTTGATCGCTCATCAAAATTACTAGGCATCCAAATCTAGTGATGATGTTTTCAAAAATGAACTGTGCGGCTGTAGCAGCATCACAGTTTCTTACTGCTTTGGCCTCCACCCACCGGGTGAGGTACTATGTTCCAGTGATGATATATCTCGCCCCAGTTCGTTTTCCTGGTGGGTTGATAGGACCCACAAAGTCTATAGCCCATTTGTCAAATGCGCGCAACGTAATCTGTGGTCGCAGCGGCATTTCATCGCGTCGTGAAGGTTTTCCTACCCTCTGGCAGATATCGCAGCATCTGCAAAAGTCCTTAGTGTCTTTGTATATCGTAGGCCACCATAATCCTGCGGTCAGGATTTTATGCGCAGTCAACTTTCCTGCGAAATGACCTCCTGCGGTACCTAAATGTGCTTCTCTGATAATAGCCTCTTTTTCATGCGGCATCACACATCTGCGCAGTACTTCATTTGGACCTAACTTGTATAACTGTCCCACGATCAGGGTGAAGTCTGCTGCTTTAACAACCAACTGCCTCTTTTGATGCTTGGTAAACTCCTCAGGTGCCCTTCCTGTGGTGAGAAAGTGAATGATATCATCATAGTACTCATCTGTGATCTGGATAGAAAACAACTACGCATCTGGCAAATTGTCCTCTAGGTTACTTGGCTCTTCTCCTGAGTCTATTCGCGACAGATGATCAGGTCCGGCGTTCAATCTTCCTGGTTTGACAATGATTTCGAAATCATACTCCTGAAAGAGGAGTAACCATCTGCAGATTCTTCCCCCTAACACTGGCTTATTGACCAGATACTTCAATGCAGAATGGTCAGTAAACATCTTGAACGAGGCACCCAACAGGTAGTGCCTGAACTTCTGTAACGCATACACCATAGCTAAGCTTTCTCTTTCTGTAGTGGTGTAGTTCTTTTCTGCTGTCGATAGCTTTCTGCTGGAGTATGCGATAGGATGATCGATACCTCCTTCTCCTGGTTGTGTTAAAACAACCCCTAGTGCGATGCCAGATGCATCCACATGTACATGAAACGGCTTAGTCCAGTTTGGAAATACTAAGATGGGTGCTGTAACCATCTTCTCTTTAAGTGTATTTAGACTCTGTTGACATTCCTCATTCCATAGGAATTTTACATCTTTCTTTAACAGTTTTTCCATTGGTGCTGTAATCTTTGCGTATCCCTTGATGAATTTTCTATAGTACCCGGTATGACCAAGTACTGTCCTCAATTGTTTGACTGAGTTGGGTGCTGGAAGATTTACAATGATGGAAATCTTTGCGGGATCTACCATCAAGCCTTGCCTGCAAACAATGTGACCCAGCAAAATACCAAATGGCGCACAGAATATACATTTTTTCAAGTTCAGAGAAATCTGGTACTGCCTACATTTCTCTAACATCAGTCTTAAATCTCCTATGTGCTTGTCAATTAATCTAAATACAGTCCAGTCATCGAAATAAACTTCAAGGAATTTATGGATGTATTCTTTAAATACAACAACTACTACTCTAGAAAAGATAGCTGGTGCATTCTTAAGACCAAAGGGCATTACCGTATACTGGAATGAGCCCCATTCTGTTGCAAACGTGGTCTTATGTCGATCTTCTGGGTGGATTCTGATCTAGTGATAGCCTGAAAAGCCATCAGTGAAGGAGTAGACCTCCTGTCCTCCCACATTGTCTAGTACTTCATCAGTGAAAGGTGTCGGAAATGGATCATGAAGCGATGCATCGTTGAGTTTACGTAGGTCGACACAGATCCTGATGTCTCCTTTGGTTTTCTTCTCTTGCACGACCATGGGACTAACCCATTCGCTCTCTTCTACGGGCTCAATGATGCCTGCTGCTAGCATCTTATCGATCTCATCCTTAACTTTTTCTTTGTAGCGCGGATTTAATCTATATGGACGCTGCTTGACTGGTCTAGCATCCTCTTTCAATGGTATCCTCATTACTCCCAGGTCTCCGACTATTCCCTTCATCTCTGTGAAATTGGTGGGAAATAGGTCCTAATACTCATGTAGCAAATCTGCAATCTGTCCAACTGTTTCATCAGTCCAATAGTCTCCAATAAAGGCAAACTTTGGTTCTGTGTCTGTGCCAATATTGATCTTTTTAATCTTGATCGGCTCTATGATTGCTGGGATCTGTAGCTTGGGTCCATCAACATCGCGAGTCCCTTCTGACTTTGGAATGTTGATGTTGCGAGGATCCTCATCCTCCTCCTCTGGTTCTGATGCAAAATTATAACACTCTAGCTCCTCTTCTAACTGGATGGCCCACTCAGGTTGAGCTGACACTGATATGGTGCAATATTCATATATCTTAATCTTTATTACATCTAGGGCTTGATCAACATTTGGATACTCATATTCAAAAGCGAAGGTAAGTAGAAAGCTGTCTATTAGAAGTGGCCATGTAGTCGTTCCCTTGCGCAATTCAGTCTCTGTGTACCAGTTCCGTGGAACTGGGTCCAAAGTGTGAATGAATCGGTGAACCCATTCATCCTCGGGAATGTCCGACCAATTCTGTTCACATGTCTGAATATGTGACCTGGGGTCACTTTCTCCTGTGTATCTCTGCTGGACACACTCTCTGTCGATAGAGAATCTGATTGCCATCAATCTCTTAAGATCATCCCACGATGCAATATTCTCTTTATGTGCATACCACCATCTTGCAGGTGTGGCTCGTACTGCAAGGTCCATAGCTGCGATCCTATGCTTGTGAGGAACTTGTTGTTCAAACTGCGTGAGAAAGTCCTGGATATCTGTTAGACCATGAAATGATGGAAGCTCGTTGATCTCTGCACCAATCCATCGCAGTGACTTAGTCATGTACGCACATCTGCGCGCTGAGACTTCGTAAAGTCTGTTCTGCCAGTTCTCTAGGCCAACATCCGAATCCGATGCGCATGAGCTGTCGCATCGCCAACTAATGTTTCCTTCTGCTGTTGGGTTGATGTAGTCGCTCTGGTTCGCAGTCATCTGATAGAGACTGTCCATGTTACGTGCCTCTTCCTCTGCGCGGATAGGTTCAATGTATCTAGGACCCTGAAGAGGATCTAACAATGCGATGACCCCGATCTGTGCGTCCTCAAAGGTCATTTGTCTTCTCTTTAAGTCGATAACAACCATGTTACCGATCGCCCAATCAATGCCTAGTAGTGCTGGATATGGTCTACTGTCGCCAATGATTTCTATAACTTCAAAGTACGCAGAACTGCGAACTCCGTCAATGTCAACTGGCACCTGCGATAATCGACCCAGGGGAGATACCCTCTGTTTATTAGCTAATATGAGATGGATAGGCGATCTGACTAACTTAGGGATACCCATCTGTTCCCATGTCTGCTTAGTCAGAACATTTACCTCTGATCCTAGATCTAGGATTACCTCGTCCATTTCAAATTCTCCAACGTGTGCTGTGAGTTGCATCTCTCTTCCTGTTCTTGTATGTCCCATAATATTATGAACAACACGCTGTGTACTGCTCGCGGAAGAAGATGGCTAACACTGATCTATGATGCACTGAATTTCTCCGATAGCTTGCTCGTTTCTCACGATTTTTAAACAGCTGCGCAGGAAGGATTGTACACTTCCTGCCGACTCGTCCTCGTCGCAAGCGCCCGATGTGGTAGCCTGCGATATCTGTTCAGGGCTAACGCCACAAGGTTCTTGCTGCGGTACACCCCTAGATGACGGTACCTGTGATCCTGATTGCATAGGGTCATCAAAGAAAGTCTTAGCTTCCTGAAATGTCTGTTTATTCTTCTGTAGGTTAAGTGGTGTTGCTTTGTTAGGAGCTTTACGCACCCACTCCTGACCTGTGGTCTTTTTCAGTCTCCTACGATGTCCCATTGGTGGAAGCACCGTTGCGAGTCACAATGTTGACTCTTGGTTCTGGTTCTACCTGCTCGGCAGCAATAAGCTGGATGTTCTAGTGTACTGCTGGCTTAGGTTCTCTGATCTTAGCTATCAAGGTAGGGCAGTCTTCTATAACGTGATCGTAAGATTTGCAATAGTTACATGTGGTAGCAGGGCTCTGACAGTCCCTAGTGTAATGTCCTACAACTCCACATTTGTAACAAGTAACTGGTCCGCGACCACGGCCAAAGCCTTCTCCACGGCCAAAACCTTTGAATCCTCCTCGTCCTCTGAATCCTCCTCCACGGCCACCATAAGCCGGATCATGCTGTGGTCCTGCTGTTGGACCCTGTGTTTCTAACTGGACTCTGTACAATTCTTGCTTTGCTCCGACCATGAGATCATAGGCTCGGCAATCATGTTCATCATGGCCTACGGACTTACAGAAGACGCAGTATAAGTTCTTAGGTGTCTGCACGTACTTCTGAAGTAGAGGGCACTGGTGAGGTAGATGTCCTCTTGTTTTGCATATTTCACACCACGCCCCGTGGGTCTGTGGTAAGGGGTTAGGAGCCCCGGTTGCTAGATATTCTACAAAGACTGAACAATTATCTTTAGTATGGCCTTGTGCTTTACACTTTACACACCATATGTCTTGCGCAACCTCTTTCCCTTTCTTAAGCTCATGTATTTGTATCGTGAGTTTAGCTAACTGGTTTTGCAGGTTTGTCATACCTGTGCTGGTTTCAGCTAGAGGGGAAGCCTCTAGTTTCATCGCCATCTCCAATGCGTCATCCTACGTCTGGAGTTTCTGCTGCATTAATGGTAGTCTGATGTGAGGGAGCAGCGTTGCAATAAACCATTCCTTATGCTGCTCCAGCGCAAACTCAAAGCTGACTTGGTCTATAAGGGCTTTAAATTTCTGATCAAACTCCCACACTGACTCTGTAGGTAACTGTTTGATGTATTTAAGCTCGGTAATGCACTGTGACTCAGACTTAGGTTTCTTGAACTCTTTAATCATGGTGGTCCTAACCTGGACAAGTGTTCGGGGTACTGCTGAGGTAACCGCTGAGGTATACTTCATATACCATGTTAAGGCTCGTTCTCTCAGTGTAGTGACCAACTGTACAAGTTTAATATTATCATCAATGATTGCTTTAATGGTCCACACGGCTTCACATAGAAACCAATGTTGCTCTGGGTCTTCTGCCCCTGTACCCTTAAAGATAGGTAGCTTCATATCATCCCCCATTCTATTTCTGCATGGTGGATGTGGATTTGCTGTGTTACTACCACTCGGTGGTGTAGGTGGAGGTGCTGTAGCGGTAGTATGTACTGTCTGCGAGCTACTGGATGGAGTTTCTACGGGATTGTTCTGAGTCCCGACCTGTTTCTGAGGGGTATAAGGGTGGTAAGGGATACCCCCTTCTGTTCTGTCTGTGGTACTGTGACTTTGTTGTCTAGTACTATCTGAGTTGTCTTCAAATATGGGAGATCTGAAATCTACCTTGTATTTCTTTCCACTACGTGTACGTCCAATGTCATCAAAATCACTTTCAAATTCTTGTGACATTACTATCTTTACTTATTCATCTGAAACTAGATCCATTGTTCCTTTTTCATGTAATAACATCTTAATGGACAAGTTTAAAGATTTTAGGTACTTACCGCGATATCCTTTGAAGAAGTATCGCTCAGCCTTGCTGAATCTTTTTGTCTGGTCGACTGCAAACTCTGTGACGAAGCCGTCTAGCACACTTGCAAGCTAGAAGTCTACTGCTCTCGTAATGGGATTATCAAGGTTCTTCACGGTCTGAATCAGCTCCGGTGTCCAGATAATGTTTCTTTTCTTCTTGAATATGCTCGTATTAGTCAACTTTGATAGCCAGTCGTAAAGCTCGTTTGCAAAGGTCGCAAAAAATATCGCATGCAGGTCTGTAATGATATGTTTTTGTAACCAGTCCTCTGTACTCAGTCTAGGACTCTTGTTCTCTTGTTCAACAAACTCTTTCTCCGTAGACACAACCCACTCGTTGAGTTCATCTCTAGTAGGATGCCAACAGAACATTAGCGCTCAATTTGTTCAAAACCGGCAACGGAACCATTTGTTGGTCACTGGACAGACCCGAGTTTACTATAATTAACCAACAACAACCCTAGCTCATTGGCCCTTTCGGCGACAGACCGCGGAGCGACCTGAAGTCTCACCCGAAGTGATTCTAATGGGTTGACCAAAGACTCAGGTGTCTCGGTCAGGTTCTGTCACATCCTATGTGCGCCTCGCAGCTCTTCTTAGCCTACGAGATATCTACCTCTGCGCTGCGTAGTTTCCTCTTATTCGCACAGACTTTAACCCTTATCCCTTATCGCATCGCCACGTCCTGGGAAACACACGTCTCTCTCCTACGCTCGATCCTCAATCGCATCGCACCACAGCTCCTCTGATGGTGCGATATCGCCTCCCTGCGATATCCTACCGCTGCGACTCATCATCTCTAGCGTACTGGGGTTCAACTCTCAAGACTCAACGCACAAGGTTGTTTTACACTGCGACTCTTAACTGTCTTGAGTGACTTAGATACACTCTTATGAAAAATACCTAAAGACTCAACTTGCATTTAACCTTTAAACATGCTGCGAACTGAATAACACATACATACAATTACTGTAAGCAAAGTTCATGTAATGAATGACAGATATAACAAGCAAATACAATCACATGAATCATTCACACAACACTCAGATTTTACGTGGTTCACTTCCAGGGTAGAAGCTACGTCCACAGAACTATGTTTTTATATTATAACTTGAGAGAGGTACACAGTTCTGCTGCACCGCATATGCAGCTAGAGATCTTCTGGGTAACTTCGCACACAGCCTGGAGCCCTTTTCTATTAGATCTCTTCTCTATATTTCCTTCTTACAATATACTCTTACCCTCTCTCTCTCTGTCAATCCCTGCGGATTGTTACAATAAAAAATACAATGAACTAACAGACTACTGATAGTCTAACTAGCTGGATGGCTTAAAATGCTCAAAATGCCAACCTTTTACACTACAAAATGCATCCCTTTATAGGCGGCCCGAAGGTCTCGCCATTACAACACTGTGGGCCAGTCCCAACAGTAACCCAAACCCCTAATTAGTGACAGTCGACATATCTATACTTGGAGTAACCACTTTCTGTCACACCACTGCTCTCTACAGTCTTCCATGCTTCCCGGCGCTGACCATGGGTACTATGCACCGCTTCCCTTCTTCTGTCCTTCGTCTTCAATACCTCGGCCTTGTCGCTCCTTTTCCTTTATGAGGGTAGCTGAGCCCTCCTGTCTTCCCCGCTGCCTTCAATGCAGTGGTTGAGCTCTCTCTTCTCGACCGCTCAGGTACTGTCGTCTCCTTTGACTTTGCTGTTCCAACAGTCACGGTTTCCGGCTCTGCTCTGCAGCTAGAAACATGCTACGGCGTCGTAGCTTCACCTTATCTCTTCGTCTTCGCCAAACTGGGAGCTTTTCCTGTAGTTGCGGGACTCTGCTCCAACACTTGGGATTCCTCCTTGACCAAGGTAATGTTTTAATCTATTTTGGTTTGTTTTTATCTTATCTTTCTATGTCTTTTTACATTAAAATGATTATAAATTATTTGGTTGAATTCCATAGGGGTATGTGAACACTATGTCTCCATTTTTTAGATAAATACCTCACAATCATGTTTTTATTAAATTTTTGTATTCATAAATGTAGAAGTAACATTTGGGGTTTTACTTATGAAACAAGTTTCACCTTGTTTTGAAGGAGAAATATTTTGGTTTGTTTTACCACCCTACTTTCACTATTCAACACCAAGTCAATATTTCGACAGTAACATATAAAAAAGATAAAAATAAAGATCATTTATCTGAAATTCTTCTAGAAACTGGGTAGGTCTACGTACTACCCAACCATAGACATTCAATAGGTAACTTAAAATGTCTTGCCTTAGAAGCCACCCCGAAGCTGATCGATGAAATTATTGGGATAATAACATAGGATTTATAGGTAATCTAGTAGTTTACAATATATTTTCTAGAATCATTCTCACAACCAAAACCACTCACATTACATGCTCACATAACACCAACAAATTCTCTTCAAGGCGAGCATGGGGAGAATTTGGAACCGATTAAAGCTTGCACAGGTTCTTTTATCAGTCTTAACAATTTCCTTCACTCCCAATTATTGTCTCATACAACACCAATAAATTATATTTAGCATGAACATATAGAGTTTCTTTCTTCAGTTCTAACTAGATCATTTTACAGGCTAGTAACCACTTTTTTACATGTTTGCTACAAAACTACATAGTTTTGTGAAGCAATATGTGGTTGAAAAACTAGCCTTTAATGTTTTGCAGTTTTCCTCCCTCTGTCTACTTCTAATTCCTTCGTATCTTTCTATCGCCAAAGAAGGTCGTCTTCTTTTTATTAAATAACCTAACTTACTTTAACCTAACGAACTCATGAAACATATTACTGTATCCGTGGATCCTTGCTTGCTTATTTTATTTGGAGATAAGGTTACTATTATTTTTGTCTTGAGGAAAATAACTACTTGACATCCTAAAACTAACGTTTGATTTCCCTTTTGTAATATCATGGTCCCTCTTTAGTTAGGAAGTTTATAAAGTCAAATTCTTTTGGAGCTTATGATCTATTTATTTACAAAATAAAAATGGTTATTTATAATCATTAACATCAACTTAATAATATCTCATGGTAGTTTATAGTTAACTCTTAAAATTAAATTACAACTACTATGTTATCACTTAACTAATAATTAAAAAAGGGTAATACACTGGGGTATTACACCATCAAACGTAACCCTATCACCTTAACAATATTATCCTCGTTACTTGAATGCATAGCCCTCTCACATCTACTATAAAATCTGTGAGAGTTAGAGACAAATCTGTGTATAGGATGCACCATAGACCGATTTGGAAATAAAGTAAAATGGGGCAACCAAGAGCAGTAAATAATTAATAAGGACAATCTGAATTTGGATAAGAGCGACCGATTGGAAAGCGTATGTCATCATAATTATTATGGACTCAATGAATGACATGTAATGGTTTTATGATCTCCGTATCAAATGACTGACATATAATGGTTTTATGATCTGTAGATTGCGCGTGGATCCGTATCAAATGAATTACATATCATGGTTTTATGGATCCGTATCAATTGATTTGTTAAGAAAATCATTGCTGAGAGTTAAAAAAAAATGATAAATTATAAGAGAAGATAGAGTAATCATGAAAAGCACAGGATACTCCCCCATAACAAGTAAATGAATAGTCCACAGGGAAAGAAGGAACACTTGTTGAGCTTAGAGTCAATAACATCAAACTAGCGGCCAAGAAAGAAATAGAAAGAATGAGTACCATGGAGGCTGAAGATGGCCAATAACAGATGGAGTGCCAAATAAACTAACAGTATCAACCAAATCGTGCTACCAAGGGTGATCCGTAGTAGTTGAGGATCCACAACAAATGGGAAATTTAAAGCACTATCAACCTGCAACATAGAAAAAATCCACAACATGGGGAATCTACAACGCTAGGAATCCGCAACACTAGAAATTCATAACAATTGTGTTTGTTTCAATAAGAACTAGAAACTGGTTTGGCAAACAACTAGTAGCAGGAAAATAGTAGTCAAACATGCTAAAGCAACAACATAAAGGTAAAGTAATATTGAAATGAATAAACCTTTGAGTTTGTCGAAAATATCTAAAACATGCTACTTGGAAAGGAGATGCAAAACAACGATGATCATTTTTGTGTTTTTTTTTTCTCTTTTAATAGGTAGTCATCGAATAGGAAGTTCGTTTTTAGATGGCACCTATCTATTTGCTCCCTTGAAAGGATTTTCAAGAATAGATTATCATCCCATTTCCAAATTTGAGTATACAACAATATGTTGAATGAAAATAAAGAAAATATAACTTGCTTGATACCTTTGAGAAGTGATTTGGTCTCCACCCATTTGGTGACATAATCTGTGAATATCAAGATGTGGATCTTTTGACAAGACAAAGGATTGGTTGGACCCAAGAAATCTAAGGCCCATTTCTCAAAGGGTTCAACCATGAGCCAAGTCTGCATTAACATTTCATCAAATTGTCTAGGTTGACCCATCCTCTGATAACTATCACACCTTCTCACATTCTTTTTAGCATCTAGGAACACATTAAGCCAATAATAGCCCAAGTGAAGCACTTTATGAGATGCCATTTTTAAAGCTTTCCACCACAAGGCTCATCATGATAAGAGTTGAGGATGTCATATATTTCATCCTATTTGACACAATGTTGGATCATAAGATTTGACCCTGTGTAAAAGAGGTATCCTTCAAGCTAGGAGTACCTAACACTTCGTTGATTAATGCATTGTCATTTTATTGGAAACATTTGGTTCACAATTCTTGCTTCAGCCAAATAGTTAGCAATATCCACATACCACAGAGTGTGAGTAGATAATGCAAAAGGATGTTCATAAGGAAAACTATCCGCAACTAGTAATGCATCACCTTCATTGGTAAGCCTAGAAAGGAAATATGCCACAACATTATAATTATCACTTAGGATTACCTTGATTTTTGGTGGTTCCACCTTGATTCCTACATAAGAAATATAATACCCAAGAACAATACCTTCACTCATCAACATATGGCAATTTTTTGTGACTAAGGGATAGGTGATTTCTTTGGATCATTTAAGCACCTGTTTCAAATTTGCTAGTGCCTCATCAAATGTTTTACCATAGATTGTAAAATCATCCACATATATCTCAACACAATCATGGGTTAGATCATAAAATATACCTATAACAACTCTCTGAAAGGTGGCATGTGCATTGCAAAGTCCAAAAGGCGAGACTTGATAAGAAAATAACCCCCAACGATAGGTGAAGGTGGTCATATCCTTATCTTTGGGATCAATTTGGATTTGGTTGTATCCACTAAATCCATCAAGAAAAGAGAAAAAAATCCTCCCTTGCTAATGTGTCAAGAACTTCGTCAATGAAAGGAAAAGGAAATTTGTCTTTATGTGTAGCCTTATTTATCTCTCTATAATAAATGTAGATTTTCCAATTACGACTCTTCTTTTGTACTATCATAAGAGGAGAGACCCACCGACTGTCAACGATAGAGTAGATAAAATTTAATTGAGCTATTTCTGCAACTCTTCTTTGATTATATCTTTTAGGAATGGGTTCATACAATGTTGAGGTTGTTAGACAGGTCGAGCGTCATTCTGAATGTAAATATCATGGGTGCACAAATTAGAGTGAAGTCCCTTCGTATCCATGTACTCCCACACAAACACATCCTTTTGCTCTTGCAATAGATGAATCATCTATTATTTTTTCAAAGTAGATAAGTGTGGTTTGATGTTCAAGGTATTTCTACGATCAATTTCTATATGGATACTAACAAGTTTTGAATTATGGAAGGGAATAGTAAACACATGATCCGAAGATAGATCCGTCACATAAATTTCATGAATAGAGATTTACATTGAATATAATTCAAGTATTGGAAGATTGGTTGAGAATATGAATACAACTTGCATAGGAAGCCAATGATCATACCATCCTTGGTTTCATCTTTAAAACATAGTGCTTTGTTAATCATGAGTAGCTACTAAACAATTTCAATATCACGGTCTTCACCTTCTACCCACATTGTACTTTCATAGTCTATACTAGGTATGACATGGGGGTAAAGAGTGAGTTCCTTGGTAGAGTTTCCATGATATATTGTCATGCTTATGGATCTACAACCAATACTAACCATGACCTACCAAAGGTTAGAGAATGACCCCCCTAAACGAGAATTTGGTTGCATAACCAAAAAGTCAGTAGGATATTCCCATGGTCCACAGAAATGACAATGTCCTCTAGCCTCTAGCCTAACAGTGGATTGGTTTGACAATTCCAAAACTGTAGAAGTTTGCTTGAGGTTAAATAAGCTAAGTCTCTCCATGGTTTCTTTGGTCCAAAGCAGAGTATGTTGCATCCTGTTCGATTGGTTGTGAAGCAATATGGATTCAGAAGCTACTGTCAGACTTGTTTGATCTCGAGTTAGAGGCGACTTGTATCTTTTGTGACAACCAGAGTTGCGTGAAGTTGTCGAAGAACTTGATGTTCCATAACAAGTCGAAGCATATTGAGATCAAGTATCACTTTATCCAGGATATCGTTCAGAGAGGATAAGTGAAGCTCCAATACGTGGTGATAGATGAGCATATAGCCGATGTGTTAACCAAGACGTTATCCAGAGTTAAGTTCGAATACTTTAGAGAGAATCTTGGTGTCATCTAGATCGAGGTCCCTAGAAAGAGGGAATGATGAGTGCTCACATGGTGGAAGATGCAAGTGGTCCTTGGGATGTAATGTACCTAGGGGTGTTGTTGGCTATGCTCCCATGCTGGAGATGATGAGAGACCGAAAGACACAGATGCACCAGAGCGAGTTCTCACATGGTGGAAGACAGAGGTGTTCCTCGAGACGTAATGCACAAGGGTGCTCCTGGATGTTCTCCCATGTTTTAGATGATGAGAAGCCACTGGTCACAAAGACACTTCGTGTGCACCTAGGATGTTCTCGCATGGTGGAAGACGTAGGTGGTCCTTGGGATGTAATGCACCTCAGGTTATCTTGGCGTGCTCCCATGCTGGTATAACACATGATGACCGTGAAGAGATGTAATGCAACTTGGGTTCTCCTAGGTGATTCTCGCATGGTGGAATATGCAGGTGGTCGTTGGGACATAATGCACATGGGGTGCTCCTAGCGTGCTCCCATGCTGGTAGAATGTAGGTGGTCTGTTGGATATGAGGTGTGCATATGGGATGATCTCCATGTGTGATGATGAGATTATATGGATACGATGTGATGACGGTAGGAGATGTAGGTGATTGCAGTGGAAATGTAATGTGTGGTCCTAGGCTGTACCTACATGATGAATTGCTCCTAGATATGATGAATATGTAGATACAATCTAGGCCTACATCCAACATGAAACAAGGCTGGCTCTATAGAAACTTCTTATAATAGATAGATGTCACTAATTAATGATTTACAAGATGAGGACTACAACAACAATGACGTTGATGATGTGTCCCGAAGTGTTGATGACTGTGGCGAGAGAATACGTTCCTAGTTAAGAGGGAGTGTTGTTGCGAATGTAACTTCAGAAGATATTATGTTGTATATTATTATTGTATTTTATTGTACCCCCGTTAGAGATGTTTTTCCTCTGTTCGGTATGTCATTATTATGTTTGGTCATTGAAGTAAAACATTCATTGTAAGTCGAGACAATATTCCCTAGAAGAATAATATAAAATGTATTTTTGAGTCTCCCTAGGAGAAGTCGGCCTTGCTAGGTCAAGAGGTCGACCTAGTTAGGTTTTAGGTCATATAAACTAAAGGGTATAAATAGGGAGGCACCCTCCCTAATTTATACACACACACTCACTCACGCTCAAGTTCACATAAGGAGAGAGAGAGGACAAGTTCACTAGAGGAGAAAGAGAGAGAGCTGTAGAAGGCTTATTATTCTTGGATTTTTCCATCTTGTGATATTGTATTAGTGATAAATCTATCTATGAGTAAGTTTGTGGGGTTTTATCCTTATGGTTTCCCCGAGGAAAATCATTATGTCTTGTGTATATTGTTGTGTTTGTTATTCTTTCAGTTAAAGATCCTAATCAAATTGAATTGAAGTATAAACTATAACACTATAGAGATTGCATATTTCATCAAAATTAACCTTAGAGATATCACATTTCCCCATCAGAGTTAAAATGTGCACATGTTCATCCTTCAATCCTTTGATCAAAATCGTTCCCAAGGTTTCCTAGCCTAAATTTCTATGCTTGGACCTCTCTAGATTGTATTGAAATCACTCTACATAATATTCTAATCTTTCCTCCTCCCCTTGAGTTATTTTAAAGATTTATTCCCGTATATCCTTGGGTATTCAATAGTCTTGACAGTTTTGTAGGAATGCATTTTTCATCTCATCCCATGTATTGATAGATTGTCTTCGAAGTTCCATAACCATCGAAGTGTTGCATTCTTTAATGTAGCAAGAATAAAGTTCAAGTTTTGTGCATAAAATATATAGTAATTACTACGACACAAAATATCAAATTCGAAGAGGAAAGTATCAATATATTTACTTAATAGTCCATGAAAAATAGGTAAGGCTGAGACTGGAATAACTTTAATTCATGCTTATCCATGAATATTTGTAATTTGAAACTCACAACTTTTATTAGATCCAACCTCATCTTCTATCATTATGTCCTAAAAAATTCAAACATACATCTTAAAAAGGGATTTTCAACATGCCTTGATCCTTTTAGAAGGAACAAAATCTGATGGTTCGTGGACATGATTAAATTGGACTTTATGATATGGACCTTGTGTTGACAAGTTTGGGTTATAGTTGTCATTGATGTCAAAGGTGTTCATGAATGACAAAGGAATAACCAATGGATATGATGGTAGGACAAACTCAGTGAAAGACTAAAGTAGTAATGACATGGCATGGCATAAGTTGAGGATGTGGCATGACACATATGATGGCATCGCATGGCATAGTTGAGGATGTGGCATGACACATATGATGACATGGAATATGATGGTGTCCTAATGATGATGAAAGACTAAGGATGGCAAAGTTGCTTATGAAGTACAAAGGATAAGCAAAATATACCATGGCAGAGTTAACACAGAGTTAATGCAGCATAAGTCAAAGTAAAGACGAAATCACACGATGATGAAGTGGCATAGACGAAGATAGTGATGACATGGAACATTGATGAGGTGGCATAGTCATCTGCATGAGATCCAATGAATGAGGATTAGTTTTTGTATAATCCACAAAGACAGAATGTAGATCCGCATTAGTTCTAGAATGGACGGTTAGGAAGCATCCCGCAAAAGATAGGCAGAAAATCCAAAGTTCCACAAAAGATCAAGATCGGACGGTCAGGGGTAAATATGCAAGGAAATCAAAGGTCCAAAAGAATGCAGAAACAAAGTTGTGGAATGAAATCACGGAAGTCCAAAATTGGAAAGTTGTTCGGGCATCCTGCATCCTGCATCCCCTATGCGGAAGGAAAGTTGCGGGGAGGCAATTTTGGAAAGTTGGTCAGGCATCCCGCATTCTGCAATCAGAAAATATCGGATGGATGAGATTAGTTTCGCTAAAGCAGATCGACGGTACGGAAAGGAAATTGCGGAAATAAGCTTGCGGAAAGGTGGCATGCAAAAAGGAGTTTGTGGAAAGACAAAAATGGACAGTTGACATCCTGCATCCCGCAATTCGGAGATCGACGTTTAGGAAAACACCCAACGAAGATCGACAATGTGGAAAGGAACTTGCGGAAAGGAAAAAATGGACAGTTGACAACCCACATCCTGCAATCTAGATATCGACGGTCAGGAAAATGCCCAACGAAGATCAACAGTGGGGAATCATTGATGAAAAATTAAGGTGCATAAATACGGTTTCAAGGAGGAAATCTATGTGCTAGATCGAAGGACTAGAGAAATTCAAAATTAGATCAAACGACCTGGATTAATTCTGGAGAAGGAGATTGTAGACTCATAAGATAGAAGGTGAAGACTGTGTTTTTGTGAGAAAAACGTGTACAGATGAGCCTGCGATGAAGATAGCTCGCAGAGAGTTTGCAGAGGAAGAAAAGATGCCCACATGCGTGAGAAAAAGAAAATCCTGAAGGTCTGAAGATAGAGTATTCTTGCTGATGGAGGAGAGGAAGTCCACATGAATTGGTTTGACGAATCCTATGATCAGTGAAGAAGGGAGCTCACATATCAGAAGTGATCAAGACATTTTTAATTCATTATTTAATTAAAATCGTTAGTCATAGGTTGCTGAAAAGGTGTGACAATCATATTTGAAAGGGCGTGATTTTGAAAGGGTATGTTTCCTGAATAAAGAGATGCATCCGTAGGAAACATGAAGATACTTATATGTAGAAGTATGAGTGAGAAAGGTGTCTTTGTCATTGAGATCAATGTAGCCATAGTAGAAGACAGAGACCAGTGGGCGTGACAGAGAATGAAGGGAGAAAGAAATCTAACATATTACAAAAAACATATTAGGGTGGCAGGGTGGAGCTAGGGAAGGCAACAAGCCAGCAGGGGGTTGTTTCCTCCTTCTGGAAGAAGCTGGTAAATAGGGTGTAGGAGCATCCTGTCAGTTGTAGCTGACAAAATAGGTTGTAGAAGCATCCTTTCAGTAGCAACTAATAAACCAGGGGGTCGTAGTCTCCTTCCAATTGACATTGGTAAATAGGGTGTCTTAGCATCCTTTCAGTCGTAGCTGATAAACCAGGGGGTCGTAGCCTCCTTCCAATTGGTATTGGTAAACTGGGTGTAATACCATCCTTGTCTGTAGCAGTAGGAAAAACTATTTGTAAATAACAATTTTGCAGTAATAGGATGTATTGGTGGTTTACCCTATTGGGCTTCCACGTTAAAATTGTGTTATGTGTATTCTTGTTATTATGTGTTTCTAATTATAGATTTAAAAGTGGTTAAAATAGTAAAAAGTTAACAATACTGATTCACTGCCCCCCTCTCAGTATTGACCAATAAACCAACAATTGGTATCAAATCCAGTTTCTTCAGCACAGTTTAACCACTGGAAGGTAGATCCCATTAAAACCACTATGGATCAACAAGAAGAGATTTGCACAATAAATGGATCTCCAATACTTGGAAAAGAAGAATACATATTTTGGAGTACAAGAATGAAAATTTATCTGAAGGCATTGGGACATGATGTATGGAATTTAGTGATCACCGATTACTTCCCACCAAAGAGGACAAGGACTCCAACTCAAAAGAAATCCAATAAAAGTAACTCAATGGCAATGGCTTTAATACTTGATGGATTACCTGATGATGTCAAAGAGAAGATAGGCGAATGTAACTCTGCAAAGGAACTCTGGGACAAGATAAAAGAGCTCTACTCAGTTGAGCAAAGAGCAGAAGAAAGACTTTCCTTTCTTAAGGATGTTAGTGAAGATGAAAAGATAAGTGAAGATCAAGAAAATTTATTTATAGGAACATAAAACTTAGAGGAGGAATCAGAAGTGGACATAGAAGCCCAATACATGGCTGTTGTGGATGAAATTGAAAATTGTAGGAAAAAGAACAAAGTCTTGGAAGGAAAATTGTCAAAATATCAAGAAGAGAAGAAATCAAGGAAGAAGTGAAGAAGCTAAAAGATCAGCTAACCATTAGTGAGAAGTTCAAGGAAAGTACTGAAGATCTTAATAAAGTCCTCAGCTTACAAAGATCAACCAGGGATAAAATAGGTCTTGGATATAATCATAAAGGATCAAGCTCCATCATTCATGAACATGTTGAAAATGTTAAATGTCAGCATGATTCCTCCAAATATACACCCAGGCAACAAAAGAATCACAAACAAATGAAGTCCAGTTATCATAATTATGCTCATCCTCCCAAGATGAAAAATTTCAGAAGACATGCAAAAGAAAAGAGTCATTACAAGCAGAAAAACTAGAGATTCTCCAAACATACATTCTGTGGATATTGTCATTGCTTTCACGAGTTTGGTCACAAGGCTGATGATTGTAGAATCAAATAAAAATAGAAAAGGATGCTAAGGAAATAAGACACCAACATATCTAATGGAAAAATACTTATTTGTTTCATATGCCAAAGTATTGGACACTTTGCAAAACATTGCATGAATAGTACATGCAGATCCTTTCAGGAAAATTAGAAAAAAGTATGGAAGATGAAAACCAAGGAATAAAGAAATAGAGAACCGGTAAGAAGAGTACCTCTTGGAAAAATATGGAGAAGAAAGGAAGACTCCAAATATATAGAAGAAATAAATATTTCAAACATCAGTGAAGTCTCCAAAGATAACGATGAACATAATAGAGGCATAAATAAGGATGCCATCCTTTATGATGGAAAGCAAGATGGAGATATACAAGGATACAATGATAAATATCAAGATGATGAAGAAGGATGTAGTGATGAGTGTGGGATTTTTTCCTAAAAATATATCTCATGATTTAAAGAAAACCCTGAGAATAACATTAAAAGGGATCTTATACTCAGGGGGAGTTAAAGTCAGAAAATTCAAATTGGTATATAAGAAAAATTCAATTG
Organism: Pseudotsuga menziesii; assembly: GCA_001517045.1. Lineage (NCBI taxonomy): Eukaryota > Viridiplantae > Streptophyta > Pinopsida > Pinales > Pinaceae > Pseudotsuga > Pseudotsuga menziesii. The sequence goes on along the minus strand of LPNX010647620.1, from coordinate 204,214 downwards.
GTATATAATGTTGAAGTATATTGAAAACTATCTTCTTCAAAGATGAAGGGTGATCAAGGTTGGTGTATAGATGACACAAAAAGTGAAAAATAAATCTTCCAAAGATTGAGAAAAACTATGTTTTTTTTCTTAAAGAAGAATTATGCCTACACAAAATCAGATACATGAAATTAAGAGGTAGTTTTGAAATGCACACTAGAGGCTGTGGTGGAGTCAATAAATTTATCCGAGAGTGTGAGTCTGTTATTTGATGAAATTTCCCTCTATAAATGGTTTCATATTTCCATCTAGGTGTCACACATCATAAATATAAAATTGCAAAATCAGGAAAAAGTATGTTTTTGCTGTTTGAATGTTAGTAACAGGAAGTCTGCAAGGCCATTTTGAAATGCACACCAAAGGGTGTTCCTGTGCAAATCAATTTGTCCAAAAGCATGAGTTTTTTATTTGGTGATCATTCCATCCAACCATGGGTTTAGCTTCTTTTGATGGTCACACATGTGAACAATAAATATGCCAAATTAGCAAAAATCATGTAAGCTACAGGAATAAAATAGGTAGAAATATAACTGTTTATTTAATGAAAGCTACATGAATTAAAACTAATAAACAGAGATATATAAGTGATTTATAACAAACGATTTGGTTATAAACAGAAGTAAAAACAGAGTTTCTATTATTATTTAATCAAAGGATTAATAAATGATAAATTGTTATCGAATAAGACAGAGAAGTATTATTTAAAGGAAAGGGTGCGTTTTACAGAAGTTTAGAAGGATGTGATTTTGTCATTAAAACGATGTGACTGTTAATGAATGAATGTGTTTGTTAAGACACGTTTGATGAAAGGGCATGTTGGTTCAAATCATTGAAGATATATCTATAATCAACAGATCGAGGAAGTTGAGGGTGTCTCTTCTATAAATAACAAGGATCTAAAGAAGAAGATGTGTGTCTTTGTATGCCTCTATGAGATATGATAAGAGAGAAAAAAGGTGTCTCTATGATCCATTTCAGCAGAGTATGTTTGTCAGTGAATATCTGAAGTATGAATACTGTGCCTGCTGCTTTTTATATGAACATATAAATGCACAAGCTTAAGGAATTCTGGTAAAAGAGGAAGCCAATTAACTTATAGGTAAGATAGACTATTAGATATGGCAGCAGGAACAAAGTTAAAAAAAAAAGATGTATCCTAGACAGAAAATGGAAGAGTGTCGAAAAATGATGAGTGTAAACTCTGTCACAAAAATGTTGACAAAGTAGAGGAAGTAAAGTGACAGGGGGATTCCATGGATCTATCAGTTAATTTATCATTCAAGAACCTGTTGCAAGAGAGGAAGTGTTAAGATAAAAGATAATACATTGATTAAATAACACAGTTCAGTTAACAAAGGGGAGATATGATGATAGGGGGAGTTGTCAGAGAGTAGAAAGACAGGAAATCCTATATCAAAATAGGTGCAACATTGGCATAATAGGTTATCCTTTGTCATTGTTGTCAAAGGGGGAGAATATTTAGAGGTTTCCATCAATGCTAAAGGGGAGAATGTTTAGAGGTTGCCATCAATGCTAAAGGCGAGAATGTTTAGAGGTTGCCATCAATGCCAAAGGGGGAGATTGTTGACAAGTTTGGGTTATAGTTGTCATTGATGTCAAAGGTGTTCATGAATGGCAAAGGAATAACCAGTGGATATGATGGTAGGACAAACTCAGTGAAAGACTAAACTGAGTAATGACATGGCATGGCATAAGTTGAGGATGTGGCATGACACATATGATGGCATCGCATGGCATAGTTGAGTATGTGGCATGACACATATGATGACATGGAATATGACGTTGTCCTAATGATGATGAAAGAATAAGGATGGAAAAGTTGCTTATGAAGTACAAAGGATAAGCAAAAGATACCATGGCAGAGTTAACATAGAGTTAACGCAGCATAAGTCAAAGTAAAGATGAAATGGAATGATGATGAGGTGGCATAGTTATCTGCATGAGATCTGATGAATGAGGATTAATTTTTGTATAATCCGCAAATACAGAATGTAGATTCGCATTAGTTCTAGAATGGACGGCTAGGAAGCATCCCGCACAAGATCCGACGGTTAGGAAGCATCTCACAAAAGATAGGATGAAAATCCAAAGTTCCGCAAAAGATCAATATCGGACGACCAGGGGTAAATTTGCAAGGAAATCAATGGTCCAAAAGAATGTAGAAACAAAGTTGCGGAATAAAATAGCGGAAGTCCAAAATTGGAATGCTGGTCGGGCGTCCCGCATGCAGAAGGAAAGTTGCAGGGAGGTAATTTTGGAAAGTTGGTCGGGCATCCCGCATCCCGCATCCTGCATCTCGCATCTCGCAGCTCGCATCCTACATCCTGCATCCCACATCCTGCATCCCGCATCCCACAATCTGGAAAGATCGGACGACTAAGATATGGTACAGAAAGGAACTTGTGAAAAGAAGCTTGCAGAAAGGAGCATGTAGAAAGGGGTTTGCGGAAAGACAAAAATTGACAGTCGACATCCTGCATCCCACATCTCGCAATATGGATATAGAAAACCAAGAAAACACCCAACGAAGATCGACGATGCGGAAAGGAACTTGCGGAAAGAAGCTTGCGGAAAGGAGCACGCGGAAAGGAGTTTGCGGAAAGGCAAAAACAGACAGTCGACAACTCGCATCCTGCATCCCGCAATATGGATATCGACGGTCAAGAAAATGCCCAACGAAGATCAATGGTGGAGAATCGTTGATGAAGAAATCATGGTGTAGAAATACAATTTTAAGGAGGAAATCTATGTGCTAGATCGACGGACTGAAGAGATTCAAATGTAGATCAAACGGTCTGGATTAATTCTGGAGAAGGATATTGCGGACTCATAAGATGGAAGGGGAAGACCGTGTTTTTGTGAGAAAAATGTGTACAGATGAGCCTGCGATGACGATAGCTCGCAGAGGAAGAAAAGAATCCCACATGCATGAGAAAAAGAAAAGCTCGAAGGTCTAAAGATAGAGTATTCCTGTTGATGGATGAGAGGAATTCCACACGCATTGGTTTGGCGAATCCTACGATCAGAGAAGAAGGGAGCTCATAGATCGAAAGTGATCAAGACATTTTTAATTAATTATTTAATTAAAATTGTTTGTCACAGGTTGTTGAAAATGTGTGACAATCAGATTTGAAAGGGCATGATTATGAAAGAATGTGTTTCCTAAATAAAGAGATGCATCTGTAGGAAACATGAAGATACTTATAGCAGAAGTATGAGTGAGAAAGGTGTTTATGTCATTAAAATTGATGTAGCCATAGCATAAGACAGAGACCAGTGGGCATGAAAGAGAATGAAGGGAGAAACAAATCTAACATATTACAGAAAACATATTAGGGTGGTAGGGTGGAGCTAGGGCAGGCAACAAGCCTGCAGGGGGTTGTTGCCTCCTTCCAGCAGAAGCTTTTAAATAGGGTGTAGGAGAATTTTGTTAGTCGTAGCTAACAAAATAGTGTGTTGAATCATCCTTTCAGTAGCAGCTAATAAACCAGGGGGTCGCAACCTCCTTCCAATTGGCATTGGTAAATAAGGTGTCGTAGCATCCTTTCAGTCGTAGCTGATAAACCAGGGGGGCATATCCTCCTTCTAATTGGTATTGGTAAATAGGGTGTAATACCATCCTTGTCTGTAGCAACAAGCAAAACTATTTGTAAATAACAATTTTGTAGTAATAGGATGTATTGGTAGTTTACCTTATTGGGATTCCACGTTAAAATTGTGTTCTGCGTATTCTTGTTATTATGTGTTTCTAATGATAGATTTAAAAGTGGTTAAAATAGTAAAAAGTTAATAATATTGATTCACCTCCCCCTCTCAGTATTGACCAATAAACCAACACCTTGTTTTCCACTAATCAATTCATCTTTATACCCTTTTCCTTCTTTAGGGGGGGATGAAACCTAACTTCAATTAATGAAGATGATTTAGCTCTTGGAAGCAATTCTAAATATCCTAGTGGAGAAATTATTTATCTGTCAACATTCCAACATTCTCCTTGTCATGTTCTACCTGTAGGCCGATTAGTATCTTGAGGTGAATCTTCCCACAAAATGTATTCTAGGACTACTTCATTTATTCATGCAAACTATATGCTTCTATTCATGCTTCTAACTTTTAAGATGCAAACACAATGTATGGATTGTCGAGAAATCTCAATCAACAATCACCTTATATAAATACCAATTTTACACTCTAACTAAAACCAATGCCAGATGTACTATTGCACCCTTAATAGATTCTCCAAGAATGACACCAAAATGTTGGGTGAATTGTTTGATTTTTAAAACAACTAGTTTCTAGTTATTTACTTGTCAACCAATGTTCAAATTTTCTTTCAAGTTATCATGCAAAATATATGCGATCTACAATTTCTTGTTAAGCTATGAATTTTTCCTAATATGCGGGGCATGACATGAAAAGTAATAAAACTTATAAATCAACTAACTAACAACCGAAGTGTTCTAATGAAATAACTGAATCAATTCAAATCATTGCAAATTAATCAAAAGAAATCATTGATTCAATATAATAACATCAAATATCAATTAAATTTGTTATCTAGTAATTACTTACTAAGATCAACATGTAAAAAAAATTATATAACTAAAACTAAAACTAAAACACTTGCACCTTCTCCTAGAAGTGGGGCCAATCTCCTTATAGTAGAGTGTTGTAAAATAACTCAACTAAAGGATAACTTGCTCATTACACAAAAGATATAAAATTTAACAGTGGACGTTTCATCTATTACTTTCAAATCAATATAGCTCAACATGATAACATAGTTTTTCCTTCTTTTCCTCCTCCATCAAAGGAAACGCTAGTCTTTATATACTCTACTCGCAAATCTATATTTAAGAAAACATATTTAGAACAAGTTTGAGAATCGTAACAATTCTTAAGTCGTTTCAAAAAATAGATTATTTTAAAAAGTCAATAACAATTGTCTTTAAAAATAGGCAACATGAAAATGAAACACATTTCACTTTTTGTTGAGATTTCCATACAAATGCCTCAAATGATTGATTGTCTTATTTTTATTGCACACTAGTTCTTTGTATATTATCCTTATAACAATTCAAATCCCATGAATCTTGGCTTTGGAATATGCTTCGATGATTCTCTGATTCATATCAGTAGCAACCCCTGTAGTGGTTGGGATCAATAGCATTTCCTTGTAGTGATTGGGGTTGGTAGCAACTCTTAGGATTTAAACAAGCATACATATAAGTAATAATGAGAGAACACAAAATGTTTACGTGGAAAACCCAAAATCGGGGAAAACCACCATAATAGATCTATTATCTCCCTTGACCTAAACTGGCCAATCCAAGCCACGTGAACTGGCCACCACTCACCTCCAGGCCACTTTACAATGGAGCCTCCTCAAGCCTTAAAAGGCTTATTTAAATGCAATACCATGGGTCACCAAATACCATGGGCCACCAAATACCATGGAAAAATACTATTGGCCACCAAATACCATGGACCCAAAAATGTGCTGGACGTAAACCACCTTTGACTCATTCTCGAGTCAAGGTTAACCCTAACAATTCCCCCTTTAATCTTGAATTGGAGTAATCACCAACCCCCCTCAAATTTTTACCGAGGAATCTCACATACACCCCTTAGTACCTAGGTCTATGTCCTGCCTTTACCGGTGAGTTACCAGGGGTATGCATGCCTTACCAGGTCTTACATCCATATGCCCATTTACATGCAAAATGCTCCATTAATTTTTTGTTTTCATGTGTCTTCATGGTGACAACACCATCACCATTCGTTGCTTCATCCTCTTGCTTTTCCATGCTTGCTTTCTTGCTTGTTTTCTGCCATGATATTGTACCTACATCCAACCCTGTCATTGACGTCCATATAAAAATAATCCATCTACTAGATGACATGGGCCCTCAACTACTATAACTGCCAGTTCTCTAGAAATTATCTTTACATACATGGTTCATTAATCTTGGCCCCACAACTGAGATCATCCATCTCACATTCCTCCCACAATCGAAGACTCAACCTCTCCGATCTATATTAAGTTAGGCTACGAGTACACCTGCCACCCTCATACCTACCTAGTGGTTAATTCTACACCTGATGCAACATCCCTTCTCTGCACATAAGAGGGATACCTTGTGCTTCTATCACCAGAGGAAATTACATTCTAATCAGGAACCCAAAAATACTACAAGGGTGTTGGGTGCCACCGAACATGCACCCCATAATTAATTCAAAACCAAGTACAACACAATGAGCACAACTATATGACAAACCATGGATATGATACCAATTATTAGGATTTAAATGAGCATCACATAATAATAATATGTGAGAAAAACATAAGCACAAGCAACCATTAAAGGTAAACACACAATATTTATGTGGAAAACCCAATCGACAAAAACCACCATAATAGATCTATTATCTCACTTGACCTAAACTGCCCAAGCTGGGCCAAGTGAGCTAGCCACCACTCACCTCCAAGCCACTTTACATTGGATCCTCCTCAAGCCTTATAAAGGCTTATTTACATGCACTACCATGGGATAATACTATGGGCCACCAAATACCATGGAAAAATACTATCGGCCACCAAATACCATGGGCCCAAAAACATGTGCTAGACCTAAAACACCTTTGACTGATTCCCGAGTCAAGATTAACCCTAACAACAACACCTATAGTGATCAAAATTGGTAGCAACCCATGTAGCGGTTGGGATTGGTAGCACATCTATAGGGGACAACATCAGTAGCAATTTTGTAAATGATAAGTCCTGTAGCAAATCAGATTAGCAACAACTTCATGAAATTGTTCTACGACAATTACAAAATATACAAATTCCCATTTATTACTCAACCTAACAAGCAAGATGCAAAGATGTATAATCCAGAAAGTTACATTGTGCTAAAGTTGTCTTAAACCATAAAAATAGATTGATGTCGAATAAAAAAGGTGACAAAAAGAGAAGTAGATGGATCAATAAAGGTAATAAAAAGATGACATTTATGAGGCTCAACAACAAATATCTTAGAAATGCACAAAGTTGGACTTCAATTAGTCTAAATAAGTTAATATTCAATGGAACTAAGAGGAAAATGTTAGGAAATGAATTTTATAAAAGGAAACTTACCTAGTTCCTTAAATACTGAAAGTTATACCCAACCTTCCCTTTCTATGAAACAAGACAATCTCATATTTCTTTGGAAAGACCAATTTTATCATGCAAGTCATACTCATTCTTGTTGGCATCATTATCCCAATGTATCAATTGTAAAAGAAAAAATAAGAATTCAAATGGTTTGAAGATGGAAAAAACAACTTTCAAGAACATTAAAGAAGTAATAACGTCTCCACCACTATTATCTACTAGATTTCAAGATATAATTATTTATTCTTTCTCTTCAAAGAACACCATTGTTGTCCATGTACTAAAATAGAAGATTAATTTGAAGTGACTTGAGTTACAACATAGACTTCATGGGTCTACCATTTCTATTAATTGCATCGAGAGTAGCAAGGTGCTATACAAACCAATATTGGGGAGATCTTGTCACATAATGCGTATTGACAAAAAAAATTGAAATAATCTACTGGGAAACATATGTTGACTCAATTTTAAATCTTACTAAAATACTAAAATAAAATTTACACAAAAACTGTAAAATTAAAATGAGCATAGATCCATAAAAAATCCATATCAATCAAGCATTGAGAGGGATCAAATTTCTTGAGGTATAATTTTTTTTCATGATGTGTAAAATTTTTAAGATAAAAATATTTACACCTTAAGAAATTTGATCCCTATGGGTGCTTGTCAAATCTGGGGTTTCAAATGATTTCAGGCATGTTAATAAATCTAATATGTAAATTAAACAAATATATATGAAGTGAAGTGATTTGCAAAAATACTTCACAAGTGAGAATCTTAGAGGTTCTAAACTCAATGACTCTTCCATGTAGAAGAAAGCTTATGCGCTAACAAAAGCGGATTCAAAATTGGGTCATACAACATTGTATGTTCTTTACTATCTACTTAAAATGATGTTGAAGCAATAAGAGCTCAATGGTAGGTAGGGAAATTGTCTCACAAGTCATAAGGATATGTGATATTGATATCACATGCATCAATATTGTTTGATGGCAAAGCTTGCGTAGATTAATCGTACAAATATAAAAGGAGGCTAGTTTAACAAAAGACACGGAAAAAGAAAAAATATCAACCATGACCCTCAATTACTCCCAATAAATACGCTTATACCTTCAAATGGGACAATTATCATAACACTTATAGAAGAGGCTCCTCCAAGAAGGATCCTTTTGGTATGTTTTGATGTAAAATTTTATTTTTTAGAGAAATTTTGATGGTGTATTGCTTCGATGTTTGAGATTTGACCAATAATGGAAAATTCATTCAAGGTTAGCGAGGGGAAGTTAATATTGCAGTAAAAGGAACATCTTTCTAATCACAAATCTCATAAGAATTTGGTTTAAACTTTAGGATGCGAAAAGGTTCATCATGGTTTAAGTTTTGTGCATGTTGGAACAAAACCTCTAAGGGGTTTGCACAATTTTGAATCAACCTAAATTTCATAGAGATTGATGGGAACTATGGCATTTATATATAATCTGATTTTTACCATAGGAATTTTTTTCTACAAGGTTGAGAAGTTCCAATTTCAATTCAGTGGCATGTGGAAATTTTGAACACGACCACTTTTCACAAATTCTCACAACAAGTTTTCTTTAGTTTAGCATGTTCAAAGACTCCTTTATTTTCATGTAATAAAATTCAGTGAAAAACATAAACTATAAACTCTTTCTCTATAATCAGTTTTTCCTTAAGAATATTTGTGTTTGGGATTTCATTAGCCGTATCACCATTGTCTCCAACAAAGGTTGTGTTTACATCTAAAGGATTACAATTAAAGAATGCAACCAAATGTAGTGACGCCTTTAAGTTCTTTGAGCACAATAATGTTTTATCCCTAGTCGTTGCCATCTACTGCTACTGCCATCCTTGTATGCATGTTTTTATGGGAGGGTCTATACTTGATCCAAGCCAAAATCTCTCTATTTAACCATTTTTATTCATTCGTGTGCAATTTTTTGTTAGGGGGTTTGACCTGTAAGCGTCCAAGCTGAATCCAAGTGAGTTGGGGTATTCGGGATCTATATAGTTTGTTTATAGAAGGAATAAATAAGAAATGTCCTCCATTTAGATATTTAGGTGTTCTAGGCTTTGGTTAAGTCTCTAAAGTTTAGGAAAAGTAATTAAACTTTGTAAAGGAGATTTTTAAAACCATTGAAATCCATCCCATAATTGGATTTACCATGCTTGAAACCAAAGAGAAAAGTCTTGATTATGTATTTGTGTCCATGGATTGGAAATTTTACGAGTATTTGGCCTAGTCAAAGAGATGTAGATTCATGGGTGGTAGAGCACTGGACACCCAGAATTCAAGGGAAAGTATCATCAGTTACATATGATTGGGGTTACTTTGTGTTTCTTTTTCTCAAGAGGAAGGAACACAACTTAATGTTTTAATGTGGACTTACTTCATGGGATCCATAAGATTGTACTTCTTTCATTGGTCTCTTAGCTTCAATCCAAAAGGGGAGATTATAGAAACCCCAATGTGGGATAGGTTGTGGTATTCCTTACCCCTGTAAATTGAGAATCACATAGTATATAGCAAGATTAGCATGCAATAAACCATAAATAAGGAACACACAATTATAAATATGAGACAATGATAGAAGAAAATGGTACAAAAAGGGTTTTATGATTATGAGAACAATGTTGACGAGCCTCTTATATTAGGGCGACATTCTCTTTAGCAAAGCTCCGTTACAATATTCTTCGCAAATCACTTCATAGCCTTGAATCTTCTTTAAATATATTTCAAATGTCCAAAACCCTAAATACTTGACATGGTCAAAATACACCTTCCTAATTGGTCTTCATTAATAAAGAGAACCTTTTTATATTGATTATTGAACACCAAATTATTCGATGTTATTGGAAGGTTATGGCCTTATACTATGTATGACTAATTAGTAGAGTAAGTTAAGTTAGGGTAGGACGTTAACATGCCACCCTCCTTAAAATAAATGTTGCCATCAATGTTGAAGTTGCAAAAATGTTGTAGAATGTTGGCCGGTTCACAAGTGGCATCTTCTGGAAGCATGATTGCCATTGGATCAAAAATTCCTTAAAATCGCAACCTTGTAATTGTCTTTCCCTGGAATCTAATGTTATAGTTAGTTGGAGCCAAATGGAGCCTTCCTTATCCAATTCTGGTAATTGTTCCATACTTTGCAATTTGATCCCACCACTTTTTTAAGGAAAGCGACATGGAATATGGTGTGAATATTGGATTGGTATGGAAGAGCAAGTTTATAGGCTACCTATCCAATGCATTATAGAATGGTGTAGTGTCCATAAAAATTCAAAGCGAGCTTTTGTTGGAGACAGGACTTGAGATATGTCTATTTATACGGTTGCAGTTGAAGAAACACATGATCCCTAACTTTAAAGGATCACATGGAGTGATGTTGATTGGTCTGTTATTTCATTATGTTTTGGGAAAGAATTAGAATATATTTAAGGATGAAGAGAATGTCATCTCCGGTGCCAGGTGAGTTGTTCACTACCTGAACTTGTGAGGTATCAGGTATATAGGAAATCATTGATAAGGGTTTTGGTCCATACACAACTTCATAATATAGTGTCATCTTTGTGGAACCATGATAAGTGATATTATACTTCCATTTTTCTAGAGGGAGCTAGTGTTCCCATTGACATGTATTTCTAGAATAAAGCAGCAGAAGTAGTTTTCTAAGAAATTATTGGCTGCTTCAATTTGACCATCTATTTAGGGGTTGTATGTCATCCTGAGATTCAACCTAGTGCCTTGAAGTTGGAACATTTCCTACAAAAATTTGATGGTAAAAGTGGGGTCGTAATCAAAGACAATAGAAGTGGGCATGCCATGGAGTTTGAGAATTTTATCAAGGAAAACTTGGGCCACCAAAGAGAGAGTAAAAGTCGGTTGTAAGGTACATAAAAGGACATAATTGGTTAGATGATCTACTACCACCATAAGGACCATTTTATTGCCTGCCTTAGGAATCCCCACAATGAAATTCATAGAGATGTCCTTCCATATATGATTAGGAAATGGGGGCGGTTGCAAATCCCTTGGTGAATTCACCGATTCACCCTTATGCCTTTGGAAAGTGTCGTAGGAGGCAACAAAGCTATGGATAATTTTTTCATGCCTTCCCACAAGAAAGAATGCTTAATTCTCTTCTAAGTTTTATGAAATCTTGAGTGATCTCTTGTGGGTGATGAATGTAATTCTGCTAAGAATCTTTGTTTCTATGCAAAATATAATGCGAGAAAAACACACTCCTTCTACCTTAAAATATTTTGGTTTCATGGATACTTGGGTTAAGGATTTGGGCCTTCTTGAATCCATTTTATGAGGTGGAAAACTATGTCTTGGTTCAACCATTCCTATCGCACTTCATCTATCCATCCTAGGACTTCCAAGGATAAGGCAAAGAAGGAACCCTCCTGTTCAAATTGCCTAAACAAGGCATCAAGCACCACATTGTTGCGGCCCTTCTTATATATAATTTGATAATCCTAACCCAACATCTCAGTGATCCATTTATAGTGTTAGGGAGAGGAAAGATGTTGTTCAAGGAAATACATGATATTATGATGGTCTGTCTTGATATGGAAATTTTGGTCAATTAGATAGGGACACCATGGATAAAATGCATGAAATATAACCATCATTTCTTTTCCATAGGTGAATTTTCTAAAGTTTCTATCACATAGCCTCTTACTACTGAAGGCCAAGGGTCATCCTTCCTGGGATATGATTGATCCTAGTTCTTGGTTGGAAGAATCACATTCTAACACAAATGTCTTATTGAAATCCAACATGGCTAGTACATGCGTAGTACACATGGCCTCCTTAAGGGTGATGAATTATGCTTTGTTGTTTCTTTCCAGAAAAATACATTCTTTTTTAGCAATGTTATCAAAGGAGTTGTAATATTCTCATAATTTTCCACAAACTTACAGTAATAGCCTGTAAGGACAAGGAACCCTCACAAACTCTTGAAATTTTGGGGGCGTTTCCAATGCTTCTTAGAGTCCACTTTCTTGGGATCCACACGAACCCCATCTTGAGTCACAATATGGCCTAAATATTCAACCTCAGTTACCCCAAAAACAGACTTGGAGTGTTTCACAAATAATTGTTGGTCCTGTAAAAAGTTGTTGATGCCTAAATTTGGTTCAAATGTCAACATAAAGGAAAATGATCTGATCCTAGAATTTCAGAATATTTCCTAAAAAATATTCCTATTTTGAGGTCGCTTGAGATTATCGCTATCGTTGGATTTAAGCCTCCATTAGCTTAGGGTTTTTCTCTTAAAAAATAGACTTATAGTTTCTATGTGGGTTTATTATCAATAGCTCTTATAAGGAAAAAAAGTCTTAATAACGTAGATTTGATTAAAATATCATAGCAGGGAAACCTACGGGGAGATTGATACAAAGAAAAGATTATGAATCAATATTTAGTTTAGAAATAATATGTCACCAAGCCATCAAATTCCCAAAGAAACATAAAACATAAAACATAAAACATATGAACACATTCATGTAAATTAACAGAATCAGTTCATTATAACAAACAAATCTAGAATAATGTTAAACTTCAGGAACATATGAATCAATGGACACTCAACCCAATGGAGGACACAAAATAACAAAGAAAACTTTTATTTGATAATCTCCAGATCATTACATGCAAAACAATTCGTCCATCTCACATTACCCAGTCTGCAAAAAAATACATACTTGGTTGTAGCAGGTCAAAATGTCATACAATCTTTGGTGTAATAAATTGCAACAATCTTTCTCGAGCGAAAACATCCCCCCCTTTCTCAGTATGGTAATTTCTCTTACGTACATTCATAGATCCCAAAATTTAGGAGAAAATTTAGGACTTATTTAAGACATCTATTGCCTATATTAACCAAAATTGGTAACAAAATATTTCCACTTGGAGTACACATCCCACATCTCCGTGATATCTGGATAGTTGGCATGCTCCAACTGCAATTTATCCTGACATATAAAATATATGAATTTATTGAAATGGATCTTCGACGGACTGTCAAGAAACCCTTGCAAACTAAATCAGAGTGGAGCTAGAGTTGTTATGAACAAATTTGAATGAATATATATCTACCTGATACATATTCAGAATCGTATCAACTGATTGATAGCTTAGTTCTTCTACTTTAGCTATATTTAGGTTAGCTGGATTTGCATCAACTAAATCATCAAAAGTTGAAATGCCTAAAATCTCCATGAGTTCATTAGTTAACATCCACTGCATGGTGCACATTTTCTGACCCTTCATGATTATCTGATCAACGTTATCACAAACAAATTACTAGGATTTTATGGATATTTAGACCTTTGTACTTGTCATAGGCTCAAGGCAGGCTCAAGGCAAGGTATATCTCGAGGGTCATTCTGTATATGTTTCTGAAATTCACACAATTACTCATAAGTAGAATCAAATTTCTTCCTCCGACTTACATGATCAACCAACAAGTATGATAGATGTTCAAAAGTGTTAAAGTCATCATGTATCTCATTAATCCCTCGAAAAAATGAGATATGATTCTTCTTTAAATCTTCATTGCAGGCAATTGCTTCATCCTTAAATTACTGTTGCCTACTTGATTACCTATGCTTTTAAAATGCCTTTCAGCCTGGTTAATTGTTGAATTTGATCTTTCAATACTTTTAACCTTGCAAAATATTTAACTCCAATTTGTTCTATTTGTTGGTTTAGGTTCCCTTGCATATACTCTTTCCCATTTTGTAATTTTACATTTCTCTCTCTCTCTCTTCATCAAGTGCATTATTTAAAATAGATATAGAATCATAGTTAGCCCCTGAGAAAGCACACATAACTACAACTACTTCCATGGCTCCACCTTGAGGATATTCAGAAGATGCTTTCTAAATGATTTTATTTGAAACATGCTCTTCCAATTTTTTCCCTTCCCTCCTTTTAGAACCTCTTTTCATTATGGCCTTTTGTTGTTTGTTGAAACAATAATCTCGCAAAACCACTAGAGATTACTCTCCAAAATCTGTTGTTTCTTTAGCTGTAGAAGTTAATAGATATGTGGTATTGATTATGGGTAGTGACAGGTCATGAGAAAAAGAGACTATTTGGGAAGGCTTAGGGAAACTGGTTTGTCCTTCAGTAATTGCAACAAGACTAGTAACCCGAGGTTGGGTACCTTGGGTAAGAATGGAATCTTTAATATGCAGAGGAGGAATGTTGTCTTTTCCCGTTGGAACATATTGCTAGGTTGTTTATGCTATCTCACATGGGTTGAAAGTCATATGATTTATTTTGAAATCAACATCAAGATAAGTAGCATCAAGATCGATAGTTTGGTCAACTAGTTTTGTAGATTCTTGAATTTTGATATCATCATTGATAACTTTGGAATCTAGAGGTACATAAGTTTTTGATGGCTCTTGGAAAACTGGTGTTGGATTAATAAATTATGCAGGGTATTCCTTTTATAAATCAATAACTTTACTAGTAACTATTTTGGGAGCTTAGTTATTGGAATTATCCTCTCCTTCTATCTTGATAGAAATGTTTGGTAAGACTTTAGGCAAATAATCATCATGATAAACATATTTGGTGTAGGAAGAATTGCCCTATAGGTCCTGAGACTTCTGCATCAACGTGTTCATCTTTGAAATGGGAGAAGAAGGGAGAGAACCAATAGCAGGTTGTTTGGCCCGTTTCTTCTCCAACTATAGATGTTATTCAATTTTGATAGTAATAGGTACAGTCTCTTTAGTTTCTTTAGTTGTCTACATTTTTTCCTTCTTTTCCTTCTCTTTATGTTCAAAGAACCTATTCCTTTCTTACAACACTATGAGTTTCAACTACTTCCGAGTCTCGTGGATAGGAACTCTTTGAAATGGATGAATTTCCTTGCTCATAATTTTTTTTAAATATATGGGCGCCTTGGAAAATAAAATCATTTGGTTCATTGTCATGTTTGTATAAGTTCTTTAGGTGGGACTAAGAAAACAAGCTTGGAACAATTCCTTTAGGGTCGTGCATTATCTTTCTGTAAGCCCTAATTTCAGATGCACAATTTCTTTGCTAATGAGGCTTCCATGTGCTGCATGTTGAATTGTTAATTTTCCAATATATAATGGGAAATTTTGCCATGCTCTCTTCTTCTTGGAGTGAATTTGACTGTGAACCCCATCTATGACTGTTTGAAAATAAAATTTTGCAAGTGCCATCATGTCAGGCACAACCCTGGGCAGTAGGTGAACTATCTTGCTTCCCCAAATTCTAAGATAAGTGAAGTGCTCCAAGGTATACCAATCTCCCATAGTAGTAATCATAGATATGACATTCTCAGAAAGTCAAGGAGAATTCTTCTAAAAATGGCAAAGTGAATAGTGTTGATAAAATTGTAACAAATATCATAGAAGTGTTTCCTGTAGTATTCTTCCCATATAATTGAGTAGTAAATGTGTACAAGAGGTTTCTATCTTGTCTAATGCCACTCTATGGATGGAAAATAGAATGAGGCACACACCACATCCATTAGATATCCAAATAGATAAAAATTGGGTTTCTTAGTGGCTAGGGTTTTCTGTTCCTGGACAATGGCATATTTGAAAGTGATGGAACATATTTGTGCCCAGTTGAAAATCACACTTGTAGTTTCCACATAATAAACCAACGATATCATTTCTAGTTTTAAGTATTGACAATTTTAAGCTCCATAGAATCCGCAGAGCATCAATGCCATTAGTTTTTAGGGTTCTGTGAGTAGTGCAATTGGGTATTGCCGATTTGGTCTAAGAAAAAATGTGCTAGGATTGATTGTCCAGGTGTTTAGTGGAACTTTTGGCTTAATCTTGTTCTCAAATGCTTTTATAATTTCATGAGTAAGAAGTTGTTGGGTGGATTTCAGTGCATATATTTTAGTGAAAGTATCAGGTTTGATATTTGTGAATGAAATTTTGTTGGCATCTCTTAAAATGTTAGTCGATACGTCTACTAAATAGATGAACCATTTAACTAGGTTTGTATACAGTAAGACCATGAGTCGAGCAATAATTGCATGAAATTGAGAATTACTAATATTATGGTAAATATGCACATCAGCCTTGAATTTAGAGAAGTCAATGCTACAAAAAATAGCATAGATCCTAGACGAATCTGAGACATAGAGTATCTGATACTCGAGCGCCTATGTCGGAGAAGAAACCAAAGTTAGGGTCTCTTGATTTTAAATCCTCCATTAGATATTTGGACCTGGTTCTTTTTTCCATGGCTTCCTTTGTAATTTTGCAAAGAAATAGAACAGTATAAGCTCACAAAATTTTGTTACAAGTTTGAAAGAGTTAATGAACACAATATAATACTTGCGAAAACTGAAATTGTAACTCTAGAAATCTATGCATTGATTTACTTGCAGGATGAAAGCTCTATGCGATCGTGGTGATGGATTCAAAATTATCCTAGATTAATGTCGATTTATGGCTTTTTGAGTTGTTTAAAGTGTTTAATATTGGATGGTTTAATCCATAAATTCCATTTAATGCATTACCCTATGTATCATACACTAATTTTGAAATTTTGAAAGTGGGGCCCAAAAATTAGAAGTTGGAGTTTGGGATGATAATTTTTCAAATTTTAATAGTTCTCTGACTACCGAGTGCCAAAAATATTATGTATGAGTGGTTGTATCAAGACTTGGAAGTCGCGGTACTTTATAATGCATGAATGGAAAATACTCCACTCTCCTCATGTTGAGTTTAATTTCAAATGTTAGGGTTCGAAAGTCAAGAACAAAATACAGTGATAGTTTAGTGAGGTCTCAGCTTTCGACTTTCGAAAAGGTTGGAAAAGTGACAGTTGAGAATCATAGATTACTTTGATAATTACATGATGTTTAACTATCATCGATTCTCATTTTTTTCTATAATGTAGTCGGTGTTGGACAGTCCGAGGTAGTTTATAAAGATAATATCATTCCGACTACCGACTACCTATTTTGACTGTATCAAGACTCTTGACTTATGCTTTGTTTTTAATTGGATGAAATGTTTTGTGTCATATTTTTCAATTTTTTAACTAAGTAAGAAAAACAATTGAATAAACCAAAAGTGTAAATGAATTACAAAACATATAACTAAAGGGGGTCACATATTTATGAGATGGGATCATTGTGGCTACAACAAATGGCGACTCTCTAGGAAGAACCAATTATCTCCATTCACTTGCATCAATTTTGGAAATTTTGAAAATTGTTGTACTTGCGATGTTGTTGGATTACCTTACAAAACACAGATCCATGAGTATACAAAGAAACAATTTTCAGAGTAAAATAACTTCATACTTCATATTACCAGTTGGTATGACAAGCTATATCTAAGACACTAACACAAAGGTATGCATTATATGATTTCCTTTAGCTGAGAAGAATTGAATTTAGAACAAAAGTAACATGAAACTAATTAGCATTAAGATAAAATCCCAATATCATAGGTATTGCCTATGCTGCCAACATGCGTCTATAGCCTCGACAGGGTTGCCTTTTATTAGTCCATTTAGACTGTTTTTTCCCATTCACTCCAAAGAATTTAATTTAGATACCTTTCTTTGACACAAATTTTAATTTGGATAACCAAAGGCCACTATACTCACTTGGTAGTTAGATGATGATAGCGTCACAAGAATACTCACAGAAATTGATCAAGATGGCTCGTGATGAGACCCCCTGTCCTTTAAGTTAAAAACAAAACTATAAGTAATATCCTAGTTTGGTATCCAGATGGTGATAACATCGATCTGTACTAATTCATGATCATTATCAGGTTGGATTGACAACAAGACCTCCTGTCCTTTAGTTTACCTCTAGTCATTTCTTAAAATTTTTATTTGGGCAATAAATTGAAAGCCACCACTTTGGCTTGGTAACCATCTGATAAAAGTGTCATTCACCAATCTTCTAGCTGTAAACCAGAATCCATCTCCTTGGCTTGGTGACCAACAATAGAGATGTCATTCCACAAATATTTATTAACATGACAAGATGGCTCGTGATGAGACCCCTTATCTTGCAATTTATCTTTATTTTTTTTAAACAAAAATCACTGGGTGAATGGGGAAGCAATTTCCAAAATTTCCTTAAGAGTTATGAACAACGTAAAGGATATAATATTGTGCAAGTAAAGAATCATCACTTATGTAAAATAATAATGCATTCTCATTAAGGGAAATTTATTTTAAATTTTCTGTTATTGTCCTTTATATATGTGAAGAATTGTATGGTAATATTAGAAATTAATGCCTGAAAACATATTCCGGAAACTTATTTGATAAATGGTATGTAAAGGTAGTCAAGGGGCTAATAATTTACCACAATCTTAAATTATTCTTCTAACTTTTACAAAAAACAACAGGATTAAGAGTACCACTTAAGCCACTTTATTGAAAACAAATAAATCAAACTGAAAACAAAACAAAACAAACCTAAACTATGTACACTCCGAGTGAAAAAACACTAGGAAAACTATTTCTAATGATTCGAGCATTCACTGGGTAAGTCTCCAGATACCCCTCGAGTGTCTGCAATTGAAAAGTGCTAGGGCCTAATTTTTCAGCAATAGTAAATGGCCCTAACCATAATCGTTGGAACTTAGTATGCTCACCTTTTTCTTCATGTGGTTTATCCCATTTTGAAACAAGGCCTCCTGGTTGAAAATATTTTTGAGAAGAATATTTTTTATCAAACCAAAGTTTAACCAGTTGTTGGTGTCAAATAAATTTATCTTTGCTTTGGTTATTTCTTCCTCTAACTAGAGTAGATAATTGATTCTATGCTCTAGTGCAAAACAATCGCCACCCTATACAAATTGAGCTAGTTGAAGTGAAGGTAAAGCTAGATTAGGAGGAATAATAACTTCTTTTCCATAACAAGACAATAAGGTGAATTATTAGTGGTAGCTTTAGGTGTTACTTTGTTAGCCCATAAAGCATTTGTTAATTGTGTATGCTAGTTTTTATGATTACTTTCTATAGTTCTCTTCAATATTTTTATCAAATTCTTGTTAGTGGATTCAACTAAACCATTCCTCGAGGGTAATTATTAGATGAGTACTTAATTTTTATACCTTTTCCCAATACAAATTGAGTAAGTTCAATAGAAGAAAAATATGATTCATAGTAAAAAACCAAGAATTCAGGAGCACCAAACCTTGTTATAATGTTGGTTTCAAGGAAAGGAATCACCTGGTTGGTGTTGCCCAGTTTTAGTGGGATTGTTTCTACCCATATGGTAAAATAAACTGTCAAAGTCCGAATACACTTATGTTGCATGGAGGATGGAAGGTTGATTGGACCAATAATGTCCAAACCCCACTGTTTAAAAGGAGCATCCATAACAATTGGTTGCAGATGAACTACATGTTTCTTAACTCTTCCAACAACCTTTTGACAATCTTCACATTTGTGGGAAAAGGCGTGTGCATATTTTGAATAAGGTTGGACAATAACATCCTGCTTTTGTAATATTATGCACTATGGTTTATCGTCCAAATTCCACCCATATGATCTGCATGCAAATATTTTAGTATTCTTTGGTATCATCTTTTTAAACACATAAAAATAATATACCATCATAATTTTTTTATGTAAAGAATATCATTGATAAACTGGTAGGGAGCATCTTTAATCCTGAGAGCTCTCTTTTTCTTGGGTTCAAGGATCTGAGGAGCATACACGTGAATCAATAGAAATTGAATATCACTATACCAGGAGTCTGCTGTGGCGGGGATGAAATAAATTTGACCTTCTTCATACTTCTCTTCATTATTCCATTATGTTTCTTCATCATTTTGTGAGTTTATTGCTTGAGCTGCTAACTTACATAATCCTTTCCCATGAACAGTTTTAGTGGGCCAAATTTATAGATCATATTCTTGTAATATAGGCACCCAATCAACATGTTTCTCTCATAAGTCTTTCTGAATTAACACATTCATTACTGCTGAGTAAGGGACTATAACTTTAGTTCGATACTTTAGGAGGCATGGTCTGAAATGTTTGATTGCCCTGTAGAAAACATAAGCTTTCTTATCAACTTATGGGTAATTTAGCTCGACTACTTTTAAATTAGAACTCATAAAATATATTGGAATTTCATCACCTTTAAAATTCTGTTGTGTTAGAACTACAACATATGAAATGTCAGAAGCAAATGTATATAAAATCAAATCCTTTGAAAAATCTGGGGACATCAGAGAAAGGGCTTCAACAGTAGCTTCCCTAATCTTACAAAAAGTTTATTTCTTATCATCATTCCACTTAAATACGGCATCCTCTTTTATCATGTATTGTAAAGGTTTAGCAGTTTAGGAAAATCTAGGAACAAATCTCCTTACAAAATGTATTTTTCCTAAAAATGACTGCATAGGATTTTTCTAGATGGGAAAATTTATCTGATATATAACCCGAGTTCTTTCAGGATTGATCACAATACCATATTTAGAAACTACGAACCGTAATAACTGACCCTCAATCACAACAAAGATTGATTTTTTAGGATTTAGTGAAATAGCATATTTTCTACATCTTTCCAATACTTGTATTAATTGTGATAGATGATCTTGTGTCTATTTTCAAAAAATAGTTTGATCATCAAGTTAGACTACAACAGAGTTTTGAAGCAAACCTCTAAATTCAATGTCCATTTCTCTCTGAAAGATAACACTTACATTTATTAATCCAAAAGGTATCTTTCAATATGTAAATGTGGCACATGGTGTTTTTAAAGTTGTTTTGGGTTGATCAGAATGAGAGAGTAGAACCTGGTTGTAGCCAAAGAAACCATCAAATATGAAAACATCTCTGACCTAGATACCTTTTGTAAAATTTGTTCCATTGGGGGTACTAGGTAGTTATCTTTTTTCGAAGCTCTGTTGAGATTCTGAAAGTCCACACATAGACGAATATCTCCATTTTTTTCGCACTAGAACCAAATTGTCTATCCATCGAGTGTTGCTGATTGGAAATATTATTCTGGCTGATAAAAGTTTATCTAGTTCTTTCTTAATAGACGGTTCAAGGTTGGGATGCATTTTCTTGAGTTTTTTTTGTAAGTCTTAACGTTAGGATTCATAGGTATATTATGTTGCATGATGTTAGTGTCATCTGTTTTCAAATCATCATATGCCCATGCAAACACATCTTTAAATTCTTTAAATTTTTGGATGAAATCCTCTCTTTCTATAGGTGTGCATTCAATACCTAAGTTGATATTTTGAGGGTTCTGCTCAGTTCCCAAATTCATTGTTTGATAATTCATACAAGAAATATTTGTTTTGCAATTGCTTACTTTTTTGAACTTATCATGTAGATCATAAAATTTCTTAATCTTGACCACTAATCTGGGCATTAAAGCGGTAGGTATTTGTGAGTCTGGACTATTTTGAACTTCATTTAGGGATTGATCATGATTTTTTTCATCAATAGATACATCTTTGAAAGTGTCATTGGTTGTAAGGAAACCATAATTTTCTTGACCACCATCAAACACTTTTCGGTTTGTGATATTATTAGGTATTGAAGGTCTGTAAATTAATTCAATAGAGAATGTGTCTGGTGCAATTTTTTTTGAAGGAATCAATTTAGAAGTGACATTAGCTAGTAAGTCTGCATGAAAGTTTTTTGATCTAGGGATAGAGTTTATGTTAAAATTTTCAAAGTGATTAAACAAATCCCATGACTCTCTCTAGTAATTTTTTAAATGTGATGAGACACATCAAATGGTGTTTCTTATTTGTCTAACAATGATTTATGTGTCACCAATTTTTTTTATAAATTTATCTTTTAAATCAATTTCCCTTTTAAGACCTTGAATTAATGCTTCATATTCAACCACATTATTTGTACACTTAAATTCTAAATGACAAGCTATCATAGTTTTGTTTCCCTCTGGATCAATTAAAACACACCCAACTTTGACTCCATGTTTAGATTTAGAACCATCAAAAAATAAAGTCCAACAAGTTTTATCCAACTTAAAGTTGGTATTGACATTATGCAGCATGGACTAAGAAGACTCAATATTAGAAAAGTTCATTACTTCTGATTGGTTTTCAGACTGAGAAAAAGGGGAAATAAAAATAAGTAGGTTTCCAAAAAATGTATCCATAGAATAGTTTTCCATATTTGAATTCATTGTTATGGCAGGTTTATCAGGGTCATCAACATCAATAACAATTTGTTTTATATATGTCTCTCTTTCAATTTTAATTTTGTTAAACTTACCTTGATATGGTAGCCACAAGTGTGACCTATCTGTTGCAAAATATCCATTAATTTTTGAGACAAATCACGACTCAAACACATCCCATAAGCTTTAGGGACATCAGCTACAATAATATCGGTAGTTTGATGTATCCTAGGATCTGAGCAGAGTCTAGCCATGACATTTTTTAATTCTCCGACAACCTTTACCTTGGATCTATCTAATTGCACTATCTTTGTTGGTGAAGGTTGTATTTGTGCATTGAGATTTTGGCAAAAATATAATGACATTATGTTTGAATATGCACTAGAATATACCATGCAGTTGTGAACGTTTCCTATTGAAAACTTCAAAGGACAATAGGAAAGGTGTTGTTTTCACTTTTTCCCCAACGGAGGATGTAACAAGTGACTGTTGAGTTATTTCTAGAAAAGGGGTTTCTAGTATATTCTTTTCAATGATATTTTGTTTTTTAGGAGCTAAACTACTTTCACGTTTATCCCCAATTTAAGGGATTTTCAATAATTCAAATATACAAATATTGGCTTTACATTTCTTGAAGATTTCCATGGGGTCATAGTCAGGGTCAAAAGTAGTAGTATCTTTGATTTTAGCAGTTGCAGGTGGATTTTTGGACGTGGAAGGGATCTCTTGAGTTTGTTGTGTTTTTCCTCAGGTGTTATAAGGATGTTTAACTATATACACTATTTCTTCATTGTCTCCTTCAACATACCCAAGAAGTTATGAGAAATGATTAAGAGAATGAGTATTGGGATCTTCCGATTCATTTTCCTCTTTTCAAGCGTTTTCACTAAAACTATTATTTGATTTTTATAAGGAAGGTTGTGGTCCTATAAGTAGAGATTTTAGTACATATACCACATCATCAGTATTCATCCATTCAGAAGGACGTATTTGTTGATTTTGAGGTTGTTGATAAGGTCGTTTATACCAAGGATACCTAAAATAGACTCCTCTGTTGGATTATCCTTCATTCACATTCTTTTTTAGGTATACTGCTTCATTTGATACTTTATGTAGAACATTTTTAAGATTTTCAAAATCAAAAGCACTTTGTTCTTTCTTTGGGAGGTTATTTTTATTTATAGGATCCTCTTATTTTTGAGAAGTACTTGGTTGATCAATATTAATAGGAAGACTATCCTTAAGGATTAACATATCCTTTTCTACCAATATAGATTCATCAAAATATTGTTGTAGAGCTGGTTTATGTGCTCTTTTCATCCACATGTACAAGGGATTTTACATAATATTCTACAAAGAGGTTTTCTCCAGGCATGGATTCAACAAGAATCTCATTTTCAAGTGTTAGGAATCTTTGATTGAAATATTTCATCCTTTCTTTGTTATGGATTTTCATTGTATATTATTCCATTACTAGATCTTATGGTGTTTTGTCATTGTCAAATTTCTCCAAAAAACAGTTTATCAAATTGATTCCAAGAATTTATCATTCGGGGCTAAAGAGAAAAATACTAGGCTGAATCTTTACCTTCAAAGGTGTAAGGAACAACTGGCATACCACATCAACATGTATTACATTACGTAAGTGAATTGCTAACATACATTTCTTAATGTGAGCATCGACTGCTTGCCTATCGTCAGGATCAAATTTTGGAAAAAGCTTCTTAGGGTTTTTTGGTAATGGATGTTGTGCATCTGGAACTGATATGGCGTCTTAATCAAGGCAACGTATTTTTTATTATTATCCATTTGGCGGGGAATTTTTTCTTAGATTATTTTGGTGAACTATCATTATGATGTTCAAAGGAAATATTTTTTGAGTTATTTCCACAAGGAGTAGTAGGTGGGGAATCAGGTGGCGAAGTGGATGGCATGATTGTCCTTCTTCTGGATTAAATCCAAATAGCGAAAAATTAGGATCTGTAGTGAAACCAAAATCTGATCCTTTTTTTGGGGTCTCATGTAAGGATTCAGGATTGATTAAAAAACTTGCAACACACCTTTTAGTACTGTTAACATAATCCCTAAAGTGTTAGTTAAATCATTGAAGGAAATCTTGGGTTCTAGTAGATCTCTCAAAATCATGCTAGGCGTTTTCTATTAAAGGATTTGGTGTTGAATTTTTAGGTTGAGGTGTGAGAGAAGTTAAAACACCTAAAGGATTTGTGGAATGTGGGGGAGGGGTTGAAATGGATTTAGGATGTGAATTTGCAGTAGTGGTGGGTGCGACGGGTGGATTTGAGCGACTACGAGTAGCAACTGGGGAACGAGGAGCAGTTTTCCTTTTATGCCTTGAGTCCATTAATAATGTTTTGGATCTCCTTCTAGCACCATTTGTTGAAACCTAAAACTAGTTCAAACATCAACACAAAGTAAAACGACCTGATCCGATAAATTCATAAGATTTCCTTAAAAATATTTCTATTTCCAAGTCGTTTTATATGATCGTTACTGATGGATTTAAGCCTCCATTAGTTTAGGATTTTGCTCTTCAAAAAGAGACCTATAGTTTTCGTGTGGGTTTATTATCAATAGCTCTTATAAGGAACGAGTTTTAATCAGTTAGATTTGATTAAAATATCCTAGGAGGGAAACCTACTAGGAGATTAATAAAAATAATTAATATGTCACCAAGCCATCGAATTCCCAAGGAAACAACAAACTTAAAACATATGAACAAATTAATGTGAATTAATAACATCAATTCATTATAACATACACATATAAAATAATGTTAAACTTCAGGAACATATGAATTAGTGAACACTCAATCCAATGGAGGACACAAAATAACAAAGAAATTTTTTATTTGATAATCGCCAAATCATTACATCCAAACCAATTCGTCCATCTCACACTACCCAGTCTGCAAAAAATTACATACTTGGTTGTAGAAGGTCAAAGTGTCATACAATCTCTAGTGCAATAAATTGCAATCGTCTTTCTGCAACAAAAAGATTCCCCACTTTCTCAATATGATAATTTGTATTATAAATACATTCATAGATCCCGAAATTAAGGAGAAAATTTAGGACTTATCTAAGACATAATTATCACCTATATTAGCCAAAATTGGTAACAAAGTCTTTCCACTTGGAGTACACATCCCACATCTCTGTGATATCTGAATAGTTGGCATGCTCCAACTGCAGTTCAACCTTACATATCAAAGATCTGACTTTGTTGAAATAGATCTTCAACCAACTGTCAAGAAACCATTGCAAACTAACTCAGAGTTGATATGGAGTCATTATGAACAAATTTGAATGAAGAGATATCTACCTAGGACATTCTGAATCATATCAATTGATTGATCCCTCAATTCTTCTACTTTAGCTATCTTTAGGTTAGTTGGGTTTGCGTCAGCTAACTCATCAAAGGTTGACATGCCTAAAATATCCATGAGTTCATTAGTTAACATCCACTACCTAGCATGGATTTTCTGACCCTTCATGATTATATGATCAAGGTTATCACAAGCAAATTCCCAGGATTTTATGGATATGCATAGCTTTATACTTTTCATAGGCTCAAGAAAATGCAGATCCTTGGGTCCATTCTTTATATATTTATTCCATTTACATAATTTCTCATAAGTAGAATTAACTTTCTTCCTCCTACTTACATGATCAACCAACATGTCTAATAGATGTTCAACAGTGTTAAAGTCATCATGTATATCATTAATCCCTCAGAAAAATGAGACCTAGGTCTTCCTTAAATCTTCATTGCAAGCAATTGCTTCATCCTTAAATTCCTGAACAATAAGCGTGAAAAATAAAGAGGAAGTATGATACTCCTTGTTTTCCTCCATTTGAGTTTTATGATCAACAATCTATACTGCCTACTTGATTACCTCTACTTATGCAATGCCTTTCTGCCTAGTTAATCGCTGAATCTTATCTTTCAATCCGTTTAACTCTGCAGCATATTTAACTTTAAGTTGTTCTATTTGCTGGTTCATGTTCTCTTGCATAGTTTCTTTCTCATTTTGTAAGTTTAATTTTCTCTCTCTCTCTTCATCAAGTGCCTCATTTAAAATAGATATAGAATCATAGTTGACCCCAACAAAACACCCATAGCTGTAGCTACTTCCATGGCTCCACCTTGAGGATCTTCAAAAGATTCTTTCCAAATGATTTTACTTGATACATTCTCTTCCAGAGTTTGGCCTTCCCTGCTTCTTTTAGAACCTCTTTTCACTATGGCCTTTTGTCTTTTGCTGGAACACTAATCTCCGTGAACCACTATAGCTTCCTCTCAAAAATTTGTTGTTTCTTCAGTTGTAAAAGTTAATAGATCTATGGTATTGATGATGGGTAGTGATAGGTCATGAGAAGAAGAGACTATATGGGAAGGCTAAGGAAATCTGGTTTTTCCTTTAATAATTGCAACAAGATTAGTAACCTAAGGTTGGGTATCTTGTGTAAAAGTGGAAGCTTTGATCTGCCGAGGAGGAATGTTCTCTTTGCTTGCTGGTAGATCCTGTTGGGTGGTTTATTGATCCATGAGATTCTCTGAGATCGATAAAAAGAAAGTCTTCAAAATGCGAACAAAACCTTGCAGCTGCGTAGAGTTCAACGAGATATTTTCAACAATGTTCGTTTTCTGCAAAACAGACTCCGGGCATGAAAGTTATTGAGTTCTGAACTTTTGGAAAAACATGTAAATTTGGCCAAAAAGGGCTGCCACATGGCACCATTGCAAGGGTGACACGTGGCCTATACAAAGTTGACGTGGCACCACCACAGTGCACCACGTGGTAGGTACAAATGGCAGGAACAGTCACACATGGAGGTGAGTTGGTGGTCTATTTGGCATCCAAGTGGACCAACTGGAGGTTTCCATGTGGCAATCCGATTGGCCACCCTATATTTCTATTCACCAATAAAGTTTGTCGGGTCAAGGTGGATCGAACCCCCAACCTACAATCCACCAACTTTCCCACTCCAGCTACCCTACTATCCCCCCTGCTCTTTGTTCCTTAACCATTATGGTTTGAAATTATATTTAAGTTTGAGTTGATTTTCATTTAGAAAAAGGGTCTTTGTTCCTTAACCCTTATGGTTTGAAATTATATTTGAGTTTGAGTTGATTTTCACTTTGAAAAAGGGTCTTTGTTTCTTAACCCTTATGGTTTGAAATTATATATAAGTTTGAGTTGATTTTCATTTGGAAAAAGGTAGGGCGAGGGTTGTATATTGTAATGTTGTAACAAAACCATAGTCCAAACCAAACTATGCCAAACCTTATGTCGCAATGCAATATACCAACAAATTTTATCGCCGAAATATGCTTTAACCTCCAACAATATTATATGGTACAACAAAATGTACCAATAAGCCTTATCACTGAACTATGCCTTAACCTCAACCCATATTATATGGCACAACAAAATGTACCAACAAGCCTTATCGCCGAACTATGCCTTAACCTCCACCTATATTATATGGCACAACAAAATTGCCTTAAATTTGAGTTGATTTTCATATAGAAAAATGGTTTGAAATTATATTTAAGTTTGAGTTGATTTTCATTTAAAAAAGAGGATGGATAAAGGTTGTATATTGTAATGTTGTAACGGAATCATAGTCCAAACAAACTCTGCCAAACCGTATGTCACAATGCAATATACCAACAAACCTTATCGTGGAACTATGCCTTAACCTCCGACCATATTATATGGCACAACAAAATGTACCAACAAACCTTATCGCCGAACTATGCCTTAACCTCCACCCATATTATATGGCACAGCAAAATGTACCAAAAAACCTTACCATGCCTTCACCTCCTTGACACAACAAAATTACATTGCACCAAGGACGCCTACTTTGATAAGATTTTAAATATAATGTCAAATGCATGTAGCTTGGGTGGTTGGGAGGAATGAATGCTACCCTCCCCACCCAGGTTCTACTCTTGTGAGTGACATGTTGCTCTTGTGGAGCCCTTTGTAATAAATGTTGTGATTGATGAGCTGACCATACCTTGATTCAGTTTGAATATCAGGTATTGGAATTTTCCGTGGAGTAGCCCTCTAACAAATGGTGAACCACATTTAAAAAAAAAGGTTTTAAATATAATAATTGTATATTTGTTTTGGTTGGATTTAGTCCCAAAATGGGCGCACTCCCCTTTGGCATGTTTTTAAAACCTTATCCATATTTATTATATGGTTTTTTACTAACCATATTCTTTTTTTAATTCAGATTTTTTCATTTTTAAAACAAATTTGTATTATTATGGATATTTACCCATATCTTTATATTTTAATGGATTTTCATCTTAATAACTATGGGATTAGATATTTGTAAATCCCATTCAAATTGCGAATGAGATATAGATTTTTGGGTTATTTAAGCTATGTAATTTCTTTTAAGAAGGCATTAGAGAGGCATGAGAGGATTATTGGAAATGCATTGAAGGGTTATTGAAGGATTTGTAGAGTGAATGGTTGAATACCATTATTACTTTGAAGGCCTTTGTAAGCTGTTCAATCATTTTACTTTGAAGACTATTAAGATCGGTCCTCATTGGAGTTGGACCCGAAGACGTAGCCCAGGAGGGGTGAACTCCATTCTCATCTTCTGATTACAATTTTCATGGTTTGCATATCTTTTATGTATTTATGTGTTTCATTTGTGATCTCTAATTTTTGCTATTTAAATCATTTTTAAGTGAGTTTAAGCATACAAATTTTCACATGTAAATAATGGTTATAAAGATCCTGTCATTTTCGGATCATTTATGCCATCTCACAGGTGTTGACAGTCATAGGATATTGTTTGAAATCAAGATCAAGAGAAGTAGTATCAAGATTGATAGTTTGGTCAATTGATTTTGTAGATTCTTGAATTTTGCTATCATCATTAATAACTTGGGAATATAGAGACATATAAGTTTTTGATGGTTCTTGGACAACTGATGGTTGATTAATAACTTTTGCATGGTGTTCCTTTTCTAAATCAATAACTTCACTAGTAACTATTTTGGGAGTTGGTTACTAGACTTATCCTCTGCTTCTATCTTGACATAAATGTTTGGTAAGACTTTAGGCACATAATCAACATGATAAACATATTTGGTGTAAGCAGACTTACCCTATAGGTCCTCAGACTTATGCATCAAGGTATTCAACTTTGAAACGAGAGAAGAATGGGGGAGAACCAATAGCAAGCTCTTTGCCCTGTTTCTTCTCCAACTATATATGTTATTCAATTTTGATAGTAGTAGGTGTATATTCTTTAGTTTCTTTAGTTGTCAACATTTTTTC
This sequence comes from Pseudotsuga menziesii, assembly GCA_001517045.1. Taxonomy (NCBI): domain Eukaryota; kingdom Viridiplantae; phylum Streptophyta; class Pinopsida; order Pinales; family Pinaceae; genus Pseudotsuga; species Pseudotsuga menziesii. The sequence goes on along the minus strand of LPNX010647620.1, from coordinate 174,474 downwards.
CTTCTATTTCTATTCAAAGAACCTATTCCTTTCTTCCAACACTCTGAGTTTCAACTGCTTTCGAGTCTCATGGATAAGAACTCTCTGAACTGGATTAATTCTCTTGCTCATAATTTCTTCAAAACTATGGGTGCCTTGGAAAAGAAAATCATTTAGTTCATTCTCATGTGTGTATTAGTTCTTTAGGTGGGCCTGAGCAAATAAGCCTGGAACAAATCCTTTATGGTCATGCATTATATTATCTGCAAGCCTTAATTTCAGATGCACAATTTATTGCTAATGAGGCTTCCATGTGTTGCATGTTGAATTGTTAAATGTCCAATATATAATGGGAACTTTGGCCATACTCCCCTTTTCTTGGAGTGATTTTGATTATGAACCCCATCTATGACTATTTGAAAAGAAACTTCTGCAAGTGATATCCTATCAAGCACAACCCTAAGTAGTAGGTGAACTGTCTTGCTTCCCCAAATTCTAAGATAAGTGAAGTGTTGGAAGATATACCAATATCCCATAGTAGTAACAAGAGATATGGTATTCTCAGAAAGTTGGGGAGAATTCTTCTTAAAAATGGCAAAGTGAAAAATGCTGATAAACTTGTCACAAATGTCATATATCTGTTTGTTGTAGTTGTCTTCCCATAGAATTGAGTAGGAAATGCATACAATAGGTTTCTCTCTTATCTAATGCACACACCACATCCATTAGATATGCATATAGATAAAAACTGGGTATCTTAGTGGTTGGGGTTTTTTATACCTGGACAATGGCATCTTTGAAAGTGATGGAAAATATTTGTGACAAGTTGAAAATCACACCTGTAGTTTCCACATAATAAGCCAATGGTATCCTTTCTAGTTTGAAGTATTGACAATTTTAAGTTACATAGAATCTGCAGAGCATCGTCACTAGTAGTTTGTAGGGTTCTCTAAGTAAGGAAATTCGTTTTTTCTGATTCGGTATGAGAATAAATGTGCTTGAATCGACTTTCCAAGTCTTCAGTAGAATTTCTGGCTTAATCTTGTTCTCGAATGCTTTTATAATTTCCTAAGTAGTTTTTGCAGGGATTTCAGTGCATATATATTGGCAAAAGTATTAGGTTTGATATGTATGCGAATGACATTTTGTTGGCATATCTAAAGTGCTAGTCAGCATGTCTACGAAATCGATGAACCATTTAACTAAGTCTATATACGGTAAGACAACATGCAGAGAAACAATTGCATAGAATTGGGAACTACTGATATTGTGGCATCACCCCGAAATTCGAAGAAGTCATCATTGTAAAAAATAGCATAGATCTCATCCCAATCGAAGCATATGGTATCTGATACTCGAGCATCTATGTCAGAGAAGAAACCAAAGTTAGTATCTCTTGATTTTAAATCCTGCAGGACCTAGTTCTTTTTTCCATGGCTTCTTTTGTAATTGTGCAAAGACATAGAACAATATAAGCTCACAGAATTTTGTTACAGGTTTAAAAGAGTTAATGAACACAATATAATACCCATGAAAACCTAAAGTGTAACTCTAGAAAGCTATGCACTAATTTACTTGCAAGATGAAATCTCTATGCGATTGTGGCGATAGATTCAAACTTAGCTTAAATTAACGACGATTTAGGGATTTTTGAGTTGTTTAAAGTGTTTAATCTTGGACGTTTTAAACCATAAATTCCATTTAATGCATGTCTGTATGTGTCATACACTTATTTTGAAATTTTGAAACGTTTCGGAAGTGGGGCCTGAAAATCAGAAGTAGGAGTTCGAGATGATAAGTTTTCAAATTTTAAATAGTACCCTAACTACTGAGTGCCGAAAATATTATGTATGATTGGTGATATCTATAGTTGGGAATCAAGGTACTTTATAATGCATGAATGAAAAATACTCCGCTCTTCGCCTGCTGAGTTTAATTCCAAAAGTCGGGGACAAAATATAATAATAGTTTACCAAGGTCACAAATTTCGACTTCGAAAAAGTTGAAAAAGTGACAGTCGTGAATTGGAGATTCCTTTGATAATTACACGATGCTTCTCTCGACTTCCAACTACCGAAAATTCGCGTGGGATAAGCGTTCACCAAATCGCCCCGTTTTTCCGGCCGATTTTTTATTAAAATCAGTCAAATGTTTGTTGTGAAATTGTTTATTTCATTATTTGGGAATTCTACTAATCTTATTTGTCCTTCCTATACTAAATCGGGCATTTTAAAACTACCCAAATAATTAAAATTACGATTTAATTCCTCGAAAGTATGATTCACGCCAAAATTGATCTGCCGGATTCCGGTGAGTCGGGGGCGATTTGGTGAACGCTTATCCTGCTCCAAAAATTCGGAGTCGGAGAGTCGCCGCTTTTAAAATTACAGATTAATAAACATCGTTGATTCCAATTTTTGCTATAATGTAGTCGGATTCAGACAATCAAGGGTACTTTATAAAGATGAGATCATTCCAACTTCCGACTGCCAATTTTGATTGTATCAAAACTCTTGACTTATGCTTTGTTTTGAATTGGACGAAATGTTTTGTGTCGGATTTTGCAATTTTTTTAACTAAGTAAGAAAAACAATTGAAGAAACAAAAGACGTAAATGAATTAGAAAACATATAACTAAAGGGAGTCCCATATTTATGAGATGGGATCCTTGTGTCTGCAACATAAGTGGAAAGTATGAGAAACATTTGGAGGTGGCCTTTCCAGGTGGGATTGTACACCAATAGTATCATAAAAAAAAACTAAGACAAAATGGCAGAGGAAGGGGTAACAAATGTTAATCACGAGGCTATGAAAAGTGGATAGGACACTGCAAAGGCCAGAGGGCATGACCAAGAACTCATAATGACCTTCATGAGTGTGGACATTTGTTTAGGGTATATTTTCCTCTTTCATCTGAATTTCAGATGGTTACCCAAATGAAGGTCAAGTTTGGTCAATAATTTGACACCATGAAACTCATATAAGAGATCATCGATGAATGCAAAAGGATTTTTGTCTTTGATGGTGATTTTGTTGAGAACTCATAAATCAAGACACATGCACCAATTACCTTCCTTTTTAGGACCATAACCATAGGTGAAGAATAAGGGTTGGTGCAAGGATGAATAACATTGGCGAACAACAATTCCCGAATGATCTTTTCAATTTCATCCTTCTAGGCAAAAGGGTGGCGATAAGGATGGACAATGGGGGGTTAACTACTTGGAATTAAAGGAATGGGATGGTCATGTTTCCCTTGGGTGCATCAAAAACCTATTAATACTGGGAGAGAACCCGTTGCAAGTTGGAGTGAATATATGAGGGGGCGGGTGTCCAAAACTTGAATGACATGAAACTAAGCAATAACAACTAAGTGGCCTTTCTTCAATAGTTTCTCCATGTTATGTGAAGGAATAATTTAAGGAGAACCCAAAGCAATTCCTTGAAGATGATGTGTATGCCCCTCCTGATAAAGTAGAGAAAGAGTTCACGAAAATACATTGTGACAAAACATAATGTCCTATGCCATTCAACCCCAAAAACGATATCAAAACCAGCCATGTCAATAATAAAAATATGAGTTTTTAAATGGTAGTATCCCATTTGGAGTTTGAAATTCACACATCAACCATCTCATTTAATTATATACCCATTGGCTATCAAGATTTGGAAATTGGAATGGGGTAGATATAGCAATGTGTATCTTTTTCCTCACGTATATGGATGAAATTATGGGTGTTGAAACTATCAATTAGCACAATGTTTTCTTGTGCTTTGTGCAGCCAACCAATTTTAGTGTCTGAGGAGTGGAAAACATAAAAATAATCATGAAGAGAAATTTGTGGTTTCTCTTCGGGAATTGGCATATCGGGAGTGTCTTCAAGAGGTGGAATTTGGTTTTCACCTTTTAGTTAGTGTAGAAATTCAACTTTGTTGTCTTCTGGGACCCTAGAGGGGTTGGATTAAATCAAAAATATTTTTTTCTCTTTACATTTATTTCTTTTGAAATATTTTTCATCACAATATAACAAAGTCCAAGGCATTGACGCTCATCCATGGCCTCTAGTTTGAGCTTATGGATGTGGAAATATGGGGTGGAGGGATTGCTGGGAGGTGGAGCCATGGAAGATAAGGTGTGAGGGGAAAACAAAGGGTGCATGGTTTTGGAATTAAGGACCAAGTCAACTTCAAAATTTCTATCACAAGCTTCCAACAAAGTGGAGGGTCATTACATGAGGACATGTGCATGAATTTCCTCCTTGAGGCCATTGATGAAACATTTGCTAAAAAAAGAATCAGAGAGACTTTCATTGTGGATGAACAACTACTCAAGTGTTGCCATGTAGTCCATAACAGTGTATGTTTGGTGCAATTTAGTCAGTCAACCTAAATAATTAGTTTCACAGTCAAATCACCCATGAAGGATCTTCAGAAATTGGATCTAAGGGACATAATAATGATAATATTTTTGGTACCATATCCACCACTACCATCGTTTATAATATAAATATAAGACCCCAATTTTCAACTTTCGAATATCATATTTAAGGCCATGGAGCCTTGAAATTTGGACATGAAAATATCGAAAAACGTTTCCATGGAGTTTTGACTTCAATGGAGGGAGACTAGTGTTTTGAGAATAGAGAGTGATATCCCTAGTCTTCAGTGGCCACAAGTTCATGAGTGGGGGTATCAAAGGGTGGAACATATCCACATTGTTTGGACATAACAGTTAACAGGAAATTGATGTCGGAGTACTTATTTTCCTATTCGGTCATTTGTTGTGTGGGTTGGCTTGCATCAAAGGAGAGGGTTTGAACGTTAAGAGGTTAAGTGGAGGGTTTTATATTGGGTTGGAGTTGATTATGGTTGGTATTCTCCATTTTGTCTTGGTGGTGGGTGTGTACCATTAGAGATAAAAAGTAAAAAATATAAAAGGAGAGGGGTAGTGTCTACCAAAACATTGTGATTAATATGTATTATATATATATTATTAATACAAGGCAACGAGTTTGTTGAGGTAGGTCACAAATAAGGGTTTCCAAGACTCCAGATAAAGGATATGAGAATTATATATAAAAACGATTAATGTGATGCAAGAATTACAATAAGGCATTTTACAAATAAGGGTTTTCTAGACCTTCCATTTATTTTTTTAGTTGGGGATTGAATTATACTACACTGACATAATTGCCAAATTCCTATTAGATTCAAAGATGTAGGAATTTCATATGACCTCCTCTGCTGAATTTGCTTGCTGATGGGACAAAATGAAGAAATATCACACATAGGTTGCAGAGATAAGCATTTCTAAGTTTTCTGGGGTTTTGAAGCCAAGGGATTGTCATGCACTATCTCTCTTATATATCGAGATGTTCTAAGGTGAGCAAGTAGTTCTTAAAGGAAAGAGTGTCAGGGTTTGGAGAGTGGGTATATTGCACTCAATGAGTAAAATTACCTCAAGGTTGTAAATGAGATGAAAGGGAGTGAATCATGTGGCATTTTAACTCAATTCCTATACGCCCATAGTGCAGAGAATAACAAGTAAGTCCAATTGGCGTTGTTCTTGTTGACCATATGTTGAAGCATGGTATTGAGGACTTTGTTGACAACCTCAAGCTATCCATTTGGTTGTGGATATTAGGGGGTGGAAATATTCATGATGAATCCCAACATTAAAGAAAACTATTGGAAAATATCATTTTTTAAATGAGTTCCATTGTGAGAGAACAATTGTTTAAGTACGCCAAAGCATGTAATGACGTAGTTAAAAATTAATCTAGTAGTGTTGGAAGTAGTGTTGGTTAAGGTGGGAATATCCTCGGCCCATTTCATAAAGTAATAAACAATGATGGTGATATACTTATGGCCATTGGCATATTTGGGCCAACATTGCATAAAATTAATCCCTCATATGTAGAATGGGTCAACATTGATGATGGGGTGTAAAGGAACTAGGGGAGCTCTTGTTTTTCTAGAGAAGATTTGACTCTTTTCACATATTTTGATGATGTGAATACAATCATTGAATATAGATAGCCAAAAATAGCCAGTGCATAGGATTTTTGAGGTAGTGGCCAACTCATATAAGTGGCCATGCATGAACCATTGTGGCAATCATTGAGAAAATACTTGGTCTCGTCATGAGATAAACATTATCGTAAGATGGTGTCAAAACCTCGCCAATATAGAATGTCTTTGATGAGGAGATAACAAGCGCTTTGGTGATGGATACAATGATGATCATCACATGAGAGATGGGAAGTGAATTTGTGTGTAGAGATATCTGGGTATATCTCTATACTAGGGATCTTTGACATAAATTATGTAAATGTGTTTATTAGTCAACTGATAATTTACATGGGGTCCCATTGCAACAATAAGAAGTTTGGTAAAAAACTTGATAAGGGAAAAGGCCTTCTTAGTTTTTGGGATCACGAAATCTAAGTCAAATTCCTGAAGAATAATAACCCATCAAGAAAACTTACAATTGAGAAGCCATTGGCCCAGTATGTACTGCAAGGGGTTTGAGTTTGTAATTATTTTCATCTGGCATAACAAGATGTAGTGGTGAATTTCTACACCGAAAGGATTATAGCCAAGGCCAAATTCTTGTCATGGTTGTAATTGAGTGGTGGTCTAAAAAATATTTTCAATAATTTAGTAAGCAATGATCCTCCCTTATTTGAACCAAGACATACAAAAACAAGAAGGGGGATGCCAAAACATAAGTGGAGAAACTAAAGGAGCAGAGGTGAGTGCATTTTTTAATGCATTGAAGGGTTTTTGTGCTTGGTTGTCTTATTGGAAAGCAATTTCCTTTCAATGGATATGTAAGAATCCCTTCTCTTATGTAGTGTTTAACCAGGAACAAAGCAACAATTTTTTTTTTCCCTTGAATTCTCTACAACTGATGTTGTGTCTTTGGAGGGGGTAGTTTAAGGATGGCTTGAAATTTTAAGTGATCAATTGTGATCCCTTGTTGAGAGATGATGAACATGAGGAAGCTTCCCATTGTGATGAAAAATATGTGTTTGAGGGGGTTTTTAAGCATATGTTGTACTGCTGACATTGCAAAAAGATGCTGCAAAGGTTATTGAGATGGTTAATGAACTTTTTAAACTTAGCCATCATGTCATCAAGTTAGGATGAGATGATGCATTCTAGTTCATTAAACACATATGATGTATCTAATTGAAACATGGCTATATAATTATTAAGTCTAAATGGAATAAAACGATAGGTGAAGGTGACCCATGGCATAGTGAACTCCATTTTATACCGATTCTACTAGCGAATTTGTATCTAGTTGTTTATGGAAAATCCATCCATTAAAGATAGGATTTCATGTCCAACACAAGCATCAACGACTTGGTCAATGAAGGGGGTTGGAAATTTTCCTTTGGGATAAATTTTATTTAGATCTATGAAATACAACACATACATTAATATTTCCCAATTTGTTGTTAATAGGGATGGGGTTGGATACCCAAGATGTGTAGGAAATAGGATAGAGAAACCCTACTTGATGGAGTTTCTATATTCTAATTTGACAATAGGTGCTTTGGAGGGGTGTACTTGGTGTTATTTCTTTCGTATTGGAAAATCATTAGTTCACGTGTCCACAAGAGGCTCTAAGCGAGATGTTCTCAATGATGCTAGGAGAGACATAAATTTCTACCTTTATGGTAGGTGAAATGTTGGCCATGTTTTCTTCCTTGAAAGCATAAGAGGTAGGGAAAGGATTTTTGAACCAATTAGTGTGGTTGGGAGGGATACAATATTTGGTTTTAATGGTGTATTGATCAACCATATTGGTACTGGATGTTTTATTATGAAAGTAGTAGTAATGGTGATGCATATCGTCCCACAGAGTCTCAAGAGAATTCATGGATTCCCAATATGTCCCCATCTAAATGAAAGAGGTGATCGCGAAATTTATTTGAAACATTGGGTCCAAATGTAGTATGATTTGGAGTATGATTGTTCGAAAAGACAAAACTATATGTAGGTGCCATGCCTATCAATATGAACAAGCCCATGGATTCAAAGGGAGTTGGAGTATGATTGTTTTAAACAAAAACATTTGTGTAGGTTCCATGCTTATCAATATGTATGAGCCCATGGATTTAGAGAACATGTATGATGGTGGATGCTGAGTCCAAGGGGCTAAAATCAAGCTATGTACAAGTGATGTGCCAATGAAAATTTTGGTTGATGATGATGGTTGGTTATCGATCAAGAAGTGATGGACGATGATATATAAAACATGTTAACATGTCCATTCATATCACGTGACAAATAAAATATCTCCTCTTGGGGTGGGACCTGGATAAATTTTGAGGGGGTGTATATGTTGTGTGGTTATCTTGACTGCTTAAGGTACACCATTTATTCTTCATGCAATATGGGGCATAAAGATGAGTAATGTGTCATTAACCCACAACATCGACATGAGTGAGTGGGTCATGAAGTGATCAACGTGTGAGTAGTAAATTGGGTGGTTCTAGTAGGATGAATTGTACCCATGTCTATGGGTAACATATGAGCACTATGTGTACACAACGGACATTGAATGGGTAAGAAGTCTCATTAGATGTCAAAATTAAGTTAATGGTGATAGAATCAAGGGGATTTGTCTAGGTTTGATGAATAGTGGTGAGAGTAGTATGGAATCTAGAGAGTTCTGAGCAATGATCAGTGTAGTGACCAAATAGATAACTAATAAAGCATGCATGATTCGTGAATAGTGTCTTATTCTTTGATTTGAGAGGCTCTATTGGTGGAGTAGAGAGTACACTTGTTATTGATGAGTTTAGAATGGGGGTAGTGATAATAGGTGTGTAAAGCAAGTTCCTAAGCTTGAGAAACACTCGAAATAATCTAGGGGATGACTTGTTATGTTCCACAAGGAATATGGTGGGGCAACTTGTGTGGGTGGCATACTAGGAGAGGCTATAACTTTTATCACTTGGGGTTGACACCCTCGTTACAAAATTGGTTTTGATAAATGGTTTTAGTATGATCAATGCTACTAACCATGGGATATTAAATGGAGAGGCATTCACAGCGATTGGCATAAAGTTTATATGCACATATGGTTTCAAGGTTACTTCTAGGTATGGGGATTTTAAATACCACAAAAGGATATTGAAGGTGGGTCCAAGCAAAGTGAGGGTGGCCATGACTTGCGTTCCTTTTATGCCTTGGGAGGAAATGAATGGTATTTCTACAACTGGTGCTATTAGAGGAGCAGAGGAAATGACACCTTCTTTGATCCAAATCTCGATTTTTGGTGAGGACATGGAAGTGGAAGTAGAAAATTTTGGTTTATTTGTAGAGGAAAATATGGTGCACATGAGGCTATCAATTGCTGATGGTATGACTGGTGGAAGTCCATCATATGCCCCTAGTAGAGAGGAATATTTGTAGACTCTTGGTCTTATCATGTTGAGAGATGGGGGATACTTAGTACCAATTGTAGGAAAAATGTTATTTAGGTTGGCTGTGGGGAACTTATCATTATATGTAAGTTGGTAAAGGGAAACAACTTTCCTATTATGGGGGAACATTAGGACATGGAATACCAAGGAGGAAACCATCTTTGTGGTGTACATGTAACTACATCCCAAGAGGATGTTATAGTCCAATTGTGCATCACTGACTTAAACATCAAGAAAGACCTTCTTGCCCCCTAGTTCGATAGGGAAATTCTAGTAGAATCCTTGTGGTTGCAAAGGAAAACCATATTAGTCCTAAAGGGTGATAGCACAAGGGACAAGATCTGGGGACCCCACTTGTTTATAAACTATTATGGACATGGCATAAGTGGAAGCACCTTCATAGACGATGCATCAAAAAATAATGATGCTCTTTATTATGACATGTATTTGAAAAGTGACTACTGATGGTAGTTAAGGTTTGTTGTTGTCGAGTCAAAGGTTACTAGGCACAAATTTGAAGGGTCAATGGTGTTTGGTGCCTAGTGCTTTTAGTAGAACTTTCTTTTAAGAAGTGCAAGATTGGAGAACATCAAGCATGTATATAGATGTAGTGGATTGGGACAAATCATATACAATATTGTGGTTATGCACCACTCTCATATGGGGATTGTGAGTGGTAAGTCATAGAGGTGGATTTGTTATCCTGGAGATAGGGTCACTAATAGGACATGGAATTTGTAGAGATTCACTAGTGCAAGCTAGGGCATCCTCATGTTGCGTGGGAAATTTTTATGGAGTGTCATAGGCTCAGTTGTAGGTTTGAAGATGAATTCCCATAATTCATGTAATTATTATATTAAGAGGAGTCTTTGGATTAAGGGAGGGCTAGTTGATGGTTGAGCCTCTTACTGGTGGTAACAATGCCTTTAATAGTGAAGGGGTGTTGTAACATAGCTTTGGAGGGGAGTGACATTATTAATTTTGGAAGGGCACATTTCGATTTGCTTCTTGGCCTCAAACATATGTTGACATTCTAGGATCAATGGAAAATGGTGGGTGTATTGGTTGTACTCTTGACACATAGCACAAATAAAGTTAGTATGCAGATTATTGTTCTTCCCTTGCTTTGGTGGGTTGTTATACTAGTGTTATAATTATTACTTACAACATTATGATTGGGATAGTTAGGGTGATTTCCCCCTTGCACCAAAGTATATTTTTTTTCTTTTTTTTATATCTTTCTACTTTCACTTATTAGGTGGATTAGGTGGATTTGTTTCATTCAATTGATCAAATTGCTGAACCTCTTGAATTAGATAGGTTGAAAAAAATTCACCGTTATATGTGATGCATGGTGAGAACTAGGGGGTTAGGGAAATGGAAAGTATGAGTTTTGTGATGGCGTGGATCCATAAGCAACATATGTCTCATATGAAGTCAAGGTAGGGGCATGAGGCTCCATAGTGGTGGGGTGCACAATAACTAGTTGTTCCACTATGTTGGGAAAGGTAGGACTATATGGTCCTTATTCCATTTGACCAAAAGGTATATTGGTTTTTATTTAAGGAAAGTTGATGGATAGTGGTGGAGGAGGACCACCAAGTGCAAGTTTGATGCAAAATACCCATATGGGGTAGGGGTGTTGTCCTAATGGGGAACTACCCGATGATCCCATTGATGGTATGTAAGGTGCTAGGGTGATTTGATTGAAATACTGATGACAATGGGTGCATAAATTATTGTATGTAATTACCTTGACTAGGAATTTATCAAATAAAAATGTTGGTGTTTGAGGATTCCCTCGTATTCAGTTTATGGCATGGTGGTTATGACATCTTTGGAAATCATGGGAAGGAGACACTCAAGGAACCAATCTACTAAAAGTTCATGTTGCATATTGATTTTACATAGTGTGCATCATTGAATTCATTCATGGAAGTGGATGACTATGTGCGTAGGTGTGTTCAGCTTCGATTCTAAAAGAATCTCCAAGGTAAGGTCATGGAAAAATAGGAGATAGAAATAGGTAAAAATGATAGTATTTATGGACTTGAAGGTGGCATGTGTGCTTGATGGCATATTTAAATATCATTTAGTTGTTGTGCACATGAAGTTCCTTTGAAATAGGCTCATACAAATGATGTGTTCGACTATGTTGTTGGACAAACATAATAGGTGAAAATACATCACATTGTTGGCTAGGTCGTCCCCCTGTTTTCCTTTGAACTTTTGAATGCCCAAAGATAATATTGATATAATGTTAGGCTATGATATATCATGTCATATAGGGTCATTAATGAGAATGGATAAATCAAATATATTTAAATTATCCATAAATGGTAAGGTTGTTGGAGCAATCCATGCCATTGTGTGGGGTGGAGAGGTAAGTCTACTTGATGCAAGATGGCTCACAACTAGTGTGTGAGGGAGAGTTTTGAATAAGGTATGTCCAAGCATAATAAATCCAATCATAGCTACACCTGTGTGCATGTTGAATGGTGGCCTCCCATGTTGAGGATGGAGGAGGGGTTGTAGTGGGAACTCCTCCTATGATCAAAGGAAGAATTTGAATCCTTAAAGAATACTAGGATGGAGATAGGTCCTATATGAAGCTATATGTGAGGGAAAATGTGAAAATAGGAACTAATTAAAAAATGACAAATGTAATAATATGGTATCAAAGATAACATATGCAAAAAGGTGCAAGTGCGTTTGCCAAAGGAGTATAAATGTGGATTTTAAAGTATATGTTCTTAATTATACAGGGTTCATCATAATTTAGAGAAACAATAGTGTGATCCTATCTTACTTATCATCCTTCCTTTCAAAATAGTAACTGGGCATGAGTGAACCCACCAAAGACAACTAGTGAGATTATGATTGAATATGTTATAATGATGGGCATTCAGGTTATGCTATAGAAGGAATAACAACATTTAAAATAGCCAACAAAATTTGACTCAGGTGAAAATGGATCCCACAATTGGAACATTGCGAAATCCTAGTTTTTGGTCACTAAGATATGCGCCTCAAGTGTGGATAGGAAGCATGGCCTTGAATGGTCAAGTGTCATCTTCTCAAAAGGGGTAAGTGGTTCTATATGGTGAAAAAAANGTCACTAAGATATGCGCCTCAAGTGTGGATAGGAAGCATGGCCTTGAATGGTCAAGTGTCATCTTCTCAAAAGGGGTAAGTGGTTCTATATGGTGAAAAAAAAAACCTAACATTGGATTTAATGTATTTGGTCATTGTGCCTTTTCCTCTAGATTTCAACACACTTGGTGTAGCAAGATTTTGAAAGTGTAGTAAAGGTCAACAACCACTAGTTTTTCATATGAAAATGATTGAGGAGAATTGTTTGGATGGATTTCCCAACAATCCTAACTTAAACTATAAATTATTTTGTGGAATCTTGGTAGAGGAATTTTAGTTGGTTTAATTCATGGGTTGGTTTTGGGGGGTCCAGGTTGAATTAATGTGTGATAAGGGATGTATTTAAAACTTATCATTTTTTTCGATTCATCAAGATCTATTTATGGGCTCAAGATGAAGAGAATACTCAACAATGAAAATAGTCTTTACACTGCTTAGTGTGTACTTGAAGTGGACAAGCACATGTGTGGTTGGAAATGCTTGAAGTGAGTTTTTGAAAATAACTTATACAAAAGTAAACTAGAGAGATTTGAGCATGTATGGTTCATTACTCCTTGTTACAAAGAGAA
>LPNX010647620.1:95180-161112 GCA_001517045.1 Pseudotsuga menziesii | reverse complement strand
CATGGATAAAATATTCATTCAAACACACATTATTGGATAGGAAAAGATATTTCTATTGATATAAAATCAGAGATTACAATGAATACAACCTCTGTCAGCACGTCTGCGAATCGGAGAAACTGAGTCCCCCACTTGGGCCTCCACCACTTCAATCCTCCATCTCTCGATAGCAAGCTTACAAGAAAAAGGCAAGCTTGGGAAGAACACAAAAGTGCTCCAAGGGAAAAAGGGATGCAGACTCAAGTATAAGTTTTGGCAACAATGGACTATAGTTTTCTTGCTCTTCAATTCCTCATGCCTTCAATGTATGCAAAGGGTTCCTTATATAGCTCTTCAATGGGGTAATGAAAGGTCGAATCCGAGCGATCTCAAGGCATATGGAAGGCTAGGAGACAAGTGAGTCGGATCCACATCAAGGAAAACTCCAAAAGAATTTGGCCTTTTGCACACATCCCGATGTACGCGGGTTTAAGGGTCAAATCCGCGTATATACACGAGAAAGGATTAAAATTCGTGTATGGAAATTTTTGCATGTTTTTAGGGATGATCTTGGAAACATCAAGGGTACAAAAATGGTCCATGGGGTCTAAGGAGTCTGCAGAGGGACAGGGAAGGCCATAAAAGTGTGATTCACCATGTGTGGTAAAATCAGCTGTAACAGATGCCCCCTAATGTGTGAGGTCAGAGGGATCATACGATGGCCGAAATACATTATAAGTCCATCCCAGAAGTGAAGTGATGAAGAACCCAGTGGAAGAACCATCCATCCAATCAACACTATACAATGATACAACTTTGCATATAAATGCAAATACACATAGCAGTCTCGGATACATAAGAGTACAATGGCCATGAATAGGCATGATACAATATAACATGTGTGGTCATCGCCACGTACAATATACATAGATCAGAATCTCCATGATGAAGATATAAAAAGGATCATGATCTCCATGAAGACTGAAGATATACAATGGATCAATATCTCCATAATGGCTAGAAATATCTGACATCTACTGGAATCAAGTCACGAGAGCTGAAATCTCATGAACACTGGCACAATCAAGGAGGTAGCATATATGAGATGCCACCAATCTGAAAGGTATTCTACACAAATCGCTACGAGTACATGTCCTACTATGTGAATAGAGGTGTCAAGGTCGAACATAGTAGTCCATCGTCTAATTATCGGTCATTGATGTATACCATTAATAGACGTGCAATCACCCACCAATAATGAAAATGGGAATCAAGGTACTAGAGTGCAAACTAACAAGTGTGAATAAATGTGTTGAGGTTGAACACTTGAGAGAATCCATCGATCAGGGGACATTGATGTATTCCCAAAGAACTGTCAATGGCGAGAGAACCTGCCACTGATGATTGCAAGTCTCAAGGCAGTCAAAGATGACTCTAGATTCCTATCCCATAATAAATGATCTGAAGTCGATGGGATGAAATCTGCTGGAAGGAGGGCATTAAGTAATCCCCCATCATCCAACACGAGATACTCAGCAAATCTGTATAATGTGGAAGGACTCAATCATAAAGTGCACGAACCAGTAACTGTACCAGGAATGGCCAACATGCAAAGTTAAGATAACTGAGGAATGGCTGACTGAGGTTTCAACTTCCTTCGAACAAGAGCATAACGGAAAATGGTGACTGAATGTAGGTAGCATAGACTTGATATGCAAAACTGAGACATCTCTGTGACACAGGAGGCATCAACAGAGGCTCCATAGGGACTGGAAGCTTAACCAGTCGGTGGAGATAAACTCAGATAAACAAGTACAACTCCTAAACTCAAACTATTAACCCAACCAATGGATGTGATATACAGTGTTCTGTTTGAAGGTGACACGACTTGACTGCTGCCAAAGATAACATCTTTCCTTGTCCAGCTTTTTGGTTTTAAATTTTTTTTTTTGGACTTTTTCAAATATTTGCAAAGCTTGAAAAAGAATAAAACTGCTTTAAATTTACAGACTAGGAGGAGACGAGTGTCAAAATGGGGAAAAAAACTAGTTCCAAGCAGTGGAACATACCTATGATCAATGCAAGGATACATGTGTAGGATAGCGACACTCGGGGGAAAGTCCCCTCCCGGTAAAACAGGGAATCAAGCTGCAAAGGATATATAAAATGGCTTTGCATGGCTAGACATGATACAAGCTTGGGCTATATGGCTGATACTTAAAGTTAGGGAAGCCGGCATAAGGCTCAATGAGGTAGGAAAAGCTCATGATAATGCAATTACAACTTGACATATACAAGGGAGTCTCGAGGAAAATGGCCGGCATAAAGTTCAAGAGGAGTATGAAGCTCTTGCTCAAGGACATGGCGGGACTAAAGGGGAATCCCGGACCTAAGAGAGGACTCACAGCATGGGTACCAAATGCAAAAGGGAGCTAACTAGGACACCCATGTATAGGAAAGCTCTACCATTCACATAGCACCACTTCTAACAACAGCATGAACGTTCCGTGATACCATGGAATGGGTTCGTACCTAAGGTTAAGATGGAATGGTCATAAGGAAATGCATAAGTGCAAGCGCATGTGATATCCTAACCTATATTCCAGTTCAGACATGATACTTGTGATAGGAATGAATGGGTTGAAACCTCGAAGAGAGTGTACAAAAATTGGACCCTACATGACAACCATATTAGTCCAAAACAACCCAAAATAGTCAATAAAGAATCCAAACTATAGGATATAAGGAGGAATGATCATTACAAATGCACCCAAAGGAAACAATGCGGTGAATGATGGGACATAAAAGGAAAGTAAGGTGTAGACCCAACGTTCACGCATCCACTACCACCCCCGTGAGGGTGACCACTGGTGTAAAGACCGAGCGAAGGGAATAAAAATTCTCCACAAATGGAGTAGAGGATGGAATATGACCATTCCCAAATCTATGAGCATGGTAAGGGGCTATGATGCCCCCAAGTCTGACACCAAGGTCCGTACTAGGACCAAGGATGGGTGATAGGATACCAAGCATGACGAAAACAAAAGGACCCGAACTCAAGAGAGCATAAATATACTCAAGTAACCACGATCCCAAAGGCCAAATAGTGCACAAAGAGCACACTCCTAAGAAAATCTACAGCCAAAATACAAGCAAGCCAAAGGGAGGATATGTGAGCTCCCAAATGCAGCATGTATGTCTTTCCTAGGAGAGGCTCGAAACTCCCATACACTATAAGTGGAGGTACATAACCAATTATAGTAGCCCACAGCTTCAACGCATAAAGCGATTGTGTTGTCCGACCTATACTTGGCCAGGACACCTACAAAATAACCTCTGCGAAGTACCCCCTTGATAACCTAGGTAAGGCAACCAAGGTCACCTCAATATAATCAATGCTCAGGCGGACATTCGCAGGTGGGATTGACCATATGGGTAGGGTAGAAAATCCCAAAACTCTCGAAAGAGCCCCCAGATATGAATACAATCCTGGCAATATCTCCGGTGCTACTCAGTTATGAATAGGGGTCATCCCAATCAATAACTGCTCACATTGCCTCGTGCTTAACTCCCTTGTAAGAGGAGGATCCTGAGAAAAAATATTATACCAAGGAATTTCACACTCTCACCTGGACAAACACATACATGTTGTTGTTTAGTGGTCTTGGAGAATTTACTCACAATGAACTATTCCAGGACCCTAAAACCTAATCTTGTTGGTGTACCCTATCAAAGAAAATAGTGTAATCCATTTTAATTAAGCGTTGATTTTAATGGTTGTAATTACTCAAAGGGAAATGGTCATGCAAATAATGAAGTTATGACTCAGCAGTGAAGTAAATATTCACACCATAACAAACAATGCTAAGTGCAATATTTGTCAAATGAAAAATAGGGTATGCCACTACATGAGATGCATAGAAACTCATTCTTTCGATGCCAATGAAATCCTTCCTATATGAAATCCTAAATACAACTCTCATCCAAGCAATCCAATGCAAGTACCTCCTCAAATACATATATAAGATGCAACTAAGAGTGCAACTACTTTGTATTTTTCAATATAAAAGAATGAAAAATGTAATAAAAGTCATCTAAAACTCTCAGTCTCTGCAGCAAGTGTAAAACACAAGCCCAGTAAGACATCGAGATAAAAAGAGTAATGCACTAATGGCAAAACAAAAAGATAAATGACTAAAACTAATTCAAATAAAAATCAACGAAAAAAGCGGTCTCTAGTCACAAAAGAAGCATCCAATAGACAACATCAGACCCAAGGAAGACCCTACCACACTCACAACCCACCCACCAACTTCCCACAACATCAAACTCACCGAAAGGGAGGATGTACGTGACTCTTTAAAGAACAACTGCATATATACATGACTTTTGGCCAAAAAGCTGCATGTATACGTGGATTTTGGCCAAAAACCTGCGTGTATACGTGACTTTTGGCCAAAAATCCACGTATGTATGAGACTTTTAGCCAAAAACCTGCGTATACAGAGAAGACAGTGGTAAAAAGCAGGCCAGGGGTCAAACCAATGAAGGGGAGTGTCAATGGATGAACATAGTATAAAATGCAACACAAAAACAAGGAGAAACAAAGAGCACGTCAAGAATATCAAGCACATTGTGCCCCCAAACCCCAAAGAAAAATAAGGAACGTCCCCAGCGGAGTCGCCAATTCTGTTATGGAGAGAAATTCCTATGGCTTGGGGTACCACAATAGACAGCTTAACTCCAGAAATCAATCCTTTCCTATATGGAAGAGAAACCAAACAGCTAACACTAATGGATCTCAATTCGTACCTTATTCCGGACGGTTAGTGTAGATCCCCGTTGAGCTTTCCAGCTTCAGCTTGAATTGATGAATTGCTTCCTCAACATTCAATAAACAAGACAAGCATACTATATATAATTGTGTTAGCTCTAATCTAGCATATATAATCAATAACATATAAGCATTTGAAATCATCCATGGATAAAATATTCATTCAAACACACATTATTGGATAGGAAAAGAAATTTCTATTGATATAAAATTAGATATTACAATGAATACAACCTCTGTCGGCACGTCTGTGAATCGGAGAAACTGAGTCCCCCACCTGGGCCTCCACCACTTCAATCCTCCATCTCTCGATAGCAATCTTACAAGCAAAAGGCAAGCTTGGGAAGAACACAAAAGTGCTCCAAGGGACATAGGGATGCAGACTCAAGTATAAGTTCTAGCAACAATGGACTATAGTTTTCTTACTCTTCAATTCCTCATGCCTTCAATGTATCCAAAGGGTTCCTTATATAGCTCTTTAATGGGATAATGAAAGGTCGAATCCGAGCGATCTCAAGGCATATGGAAGGCCATGAGACAAGTGAGTCAGATCCACATCAAGGAAAACTCCAAAATAATTTGGCCTTTTGCACACATCCCAATGTACACGGGTTTAAGGGTCAAATCCACGTATATACGCGAGAAAGGGATTAAAAGTCACGTATGGCAATTTTTGCATGTTTTTAGGGATGATCTTGGAAACATAAAAGGTACAAAAACGGTCCATGGGGTCTAAGGAGTCTGCAGAGGGACAAGGAAGTCCATAAAAGTGTGATTCACCATGTGTGGTAAAATCAGCTATAACACTCCTCTTTAATGATTTCTTCAAGTGTAATTGATTTGCAAAAGACAACTAAAAACAACAAGTGCGCAAAGAGAGGTATTTCACTCTTGGGATATTTTCTAGTTCACCAATATCACTTTATGGGTGAAAGCCAAAGATAATACTAGGATTCTAAGAATTTTTAGGTTCCTTATTTGTGTGAAGAGTGGATTTAATCTAAGCTTATTTAAAAAGAAAGAAATATGCAAGCGACAAGAGTTTAAATGATTGCAAGAAAACCAAATGCCTAGACTAATAATTTCTTACAACTTGAAATCAATGAAGAATTTTGATAGTCTACACTAGTGTAATCTAACATGTTTTTGGTAACCTCAAATCCCAATCCCTAGTAAAATAAAGTTGTAAAACATAAATTTTCCTTGTACTTAAACTAAATGATTTAATGCCTAAGGAGGTAAAATTTTTTATGTTTGATTTGTTAATTGATTAAGCACTGTGAATATCTACGTGGACTACAGTTGTGAACCAAAGTAAGCTAAAAAAACTTGATTTGGTATTATTCACATCGGTTTTTGGCCTTTCTATCACACTACAGTGCATCTTGAGAGTTAACAAGTCCCACGAAAAAGAGGTGCAAAAAAATATCACTTGAGGTCTGCATGATAGCGTGGGGTTGAGGTTACAATTCTCATCTGTAAGATCTATGTGGGTGAAAACAAAGATAATAGTAATGGCAATGCAACTGTTAAAGAAAAATCCACACCAATTCGCGTGGAACATATGATGGGACCTGAGCGACCTGAGAATTAATGGAGAAAAATTGGACTTCGTCCAATAAATTTCACTGGTTAGGGGGATGGATATCAAAAGTATAATCCCTCAAGAGCTCCAAATAAATTAATAATAATAATAAATTCTATCTAAAGACAAGGAAAATAAGAAAAACAAGTCAAAGTCTAGTTGTTATTTTTGTTGTGAGAAAAATGGCTGAAGGGTGAGCAATTCTTCTTTCCATTGTAGACTGCAAACAAGGAAACATATTAAGTGGATGGTTAGTAATTACATTAAACAACATTGAATTAATTAAATGGATAACAAGACATATAACTATTACTTAGAACATAAGACTTACATAAATGACATAAAACATAACAAGGAGATGAGCTTTAACCAAATGTTTACTTCCAATAGAATATTGAATACAATGGTATCTTCTAAGAGATTGTTGTTTAGAAGTGGTAGTAAACACTCCCTTTGGGAGGGTCCTTTGATATCTATTGAATTTTTTGCTAACTAACTTAGAATGATGAAGGGAAAATACTTACTTCTCAAGGAATAATCTAAGTGAGCTTGAAATTCCAATAGATGGTGAGAATGAGGATGAAAGATGATTCTCTCAAATTGATTCTTGCAACATAATTTTGATCTTGATTTCTGCCTATGAAATGCATGCTCATGGATTCCTTTATATATTTAATGGTGGTCCTCAAACAACTAGTTCTCCATATGAATTCTCCCTCTCATGAAGGCGCCTCAAGATATACGTATGGGTGCATTGAATTCCCAAGCATGTGAAGGAGGCCAATTCGAATCACTTGGAGCCAAAATGTGGTTGTAGATCCTTGAATGCATTACAAAATTTAATGGTCCACATGCTGGTACATCCTTGTAAATTTGAAATATTTTCCACACGATGTCACAAGGGTTTCCTCTTATAAATCAACATGGTTGGACCAAAGTTTGAATTTTTGTTTCATTTCTTTGTTTCACATATTGATTTTGCTGAAGGAGAAGCTTTGTGAGTTTCATGTTATATGCCGATGATATCTTTCTATAACAATCACTGAAATGTCACATGTGTGAGAAATTTAGGCGTTAACAAAATCCATGTCGAACTATATTATAGCCATCAAAAATAAAATGTGGATTTTGTCTTGGTGTACATCCAAGAAAGCTTAGAACCTAGAATCATATACTAACTTGAATTTCCAATGTACCTGTTATGCAGTGGTGCCTTCATGTGAAACTTGGGCTATGACATTTGCTAATGATGCCATCATGTCCTAAGGTATTTAATACAACTTATAAGTTGTACAAATGTTTCTATATGAACACATGATATATAGTCAAAGACAAAATAACACCACCTAATTACTAATCATTTATTTATATTGTTAACAAACACTAGTCAATCCAACCAATGACTATGATGGGTTCCAAGGTACGAAATAAAATCATTACGTGTGAATAAATTATTTGATGTTGAACACCTATGTGAATCAATGACCATGTGTCAATGATGCATAACCACTACTAATTGTGAGGGAACTTGCCATTGATGTTTGCAAGCCCTTATGTATTTTCAAGGGTATCTAATTCTACTTCCCACATATTGTTTTGAAGTTGATAGGAAAAGGCTTGTTAAAAGGAGAGAATTAAGGAATCTCTCATCATCTTACATGAAGTGTATAATTGACTTGATTGATGGAACTAAAAGTAACAAAACCACTAGATTTTTCTTGACACATGGATAGCCGACATGCATGGCTAAAATTCAAAGGAATGGCTGGCATGGTTAATAAACACACCTTGAACACAAATACAAAACTAATATCATTTAGGAAACAATTGATACTCATGCAAAAACCAATGAAAACCATTAACTTAAGAGGCAATGAATTGGAAGGATAACCAATCGATGGAGTAACTCATCGTTAGGATACAACTTCCCTAGTAATACTAATCCCAAATGCAACATATTTTGATGCAAATATATGTTATGTTCAAGGGTGACACTCAGTAATTGTTACCATGTTACAACGATTTTTTGTTGTTGTTGCTACAAATGTCGATATTATTTCCCATCCCTTTTTTAATTTTTGGATATGTTTTTTTTGTCTTTTTCATGTTTTCCAAAGAATGAAAATGGGAAAGCATGCTATGGTATAGTGGAGGGAATAACTATCGTAAGGGAACATAGCAACATTCCAAGTGCATGGTGCATTCATGTGCAAAACAAATGAACAAAAGTAGTAGGGTAGTTATAAACAATCTAATAGTTGTCACCTCCAAGGACAATGGGTCAATATACAAGTTCTATTTTGCACAAATAACAAGGGACAAAAGTGATGGAAAAAGTCATAAGCACTGGACAACAAATTGACAAATAAGTAGTATGCATAGTGGCAAAAGTAATTATGGAATAAGTTCAGGTATGATGAAAATATCAAATAATGTTTTTGTTCAAGGTTGAGTTGCAATAGCAATTGTGCAATAAAACAACTTATCATTAGATGCAAAATGATCAATTTACCTTATCACAGTGTGAACACAAGTCAATGAAGAAAGCCATGCTGTCATGTACATAGTTAATGAAAGGTCAATAAAACAAAATTTTATGAAGAAAACACCATATCTAAGATAAAAAAAAATATGTAGCATGGTTGTCTCCTACAAAATAGTGAAAGAATGCTATAATATAATTCTCCAGGCAAAATTTAAGTCCAAAATGGCTTAATATAGGTGAAAATTTGAGTTTTAAATTCATTTTGACCATAGTAATTTGGTGATTTTGGAAAAATATTTGGATACCCTGGGATTTAAATACATATTAGAGGAGATTCGATTGTAATATTTCTAATTTGATCCCACTAGGTAGGCCCCCTCAACCCCCTCTTTCATTCTGTCCACTTAATTTTCAAATATTTGGATTTTTTTAGGCATACCAAACCTTGATTTCCTCGTGGGTTTGGTATGAATTAGTCATGAGTAAAAGGCCCTACTCATGGTTGTTGAACATAATATTCACGACTATCCATGGTTATATGTGGTAATAGTTAAGATCATGCCTAAAAAATAATTATGACAAATATAAACCTAGATTTTTCTTCTTTGGTGTTTGAAAGGTATTCTTCCACCATGTTAAAGTGGAAGGAGATAGAGCATGAAGATGTAGATGCCGAGGCTATGTAGAATTATCCAAATTTAATTGCCCTACATGATTGTGCACTTCTAAAGTTCTTCCATCGTGCTAAATTGCATAGGAAAGGGGATTCACTACAAAGACTAGTGCAGTGGTGGGTGACCCAAATAAGTAGGTATTCCACACGAGACACCAAATTATCCTTTTATATTCCAAAGACTACCTTTTTACAGGCCATTTTCAGATGTGAACTGGTCCTACTTAGGGGAGGAAGCAAGGGAAGACCTACTATTACTATGCCAAAGTACATCTTGGCACTCTATACTATGAGAACTCATAAGAGAAGCCACTAAGTGTCGATTCGATGGATTTGTGATCTTACATTGAATACTATTTTATTCATTATCACTTGAGTTTCAAGATGACAATGGAGGCCCACACGGGTGTGGCTCATTGGCTATTCACTTGATATGAAGTCACATGTTTCAAAGGAGGTCACGAGTTCAAATCACACCTGGGATTACTCGTGCCCCATGCTTTCGGGCATTTTTGGGACACCTAGGGGTCTAGTGGTAGCAGGAATGGATCCATGGACCCTATGTCACGCGAGTACCAACCCAGTCTCGAGTTTCCAATTCCCCTATTCACAAAAAAAATGACAATGGAGCATATAAAAAATTGTGTAGAGATGCTCCATGCCATGGATTGTCTACAACCCACTATGTTTGACCAATGCTTGATCCTTATGGTTAATATGAAAGGCCTATTGATGAGATGTAGGGAAGAGAAGGTGAATAAATTTGTTTATGATTCAATTATCTATGCCTTATTCATAGAGAGGGTGACAATAATACACCTCAGGGTCACCACTTCTCATCTTATATAGAAGATCCCATATGTGGTGATAGAATGACTTAATGGTTTTCCTACGAAGTGGACTACCTATGAATACCTTTTGGGAATAAGTTCTTTGACTAGTGGGATTATTATATTATTATTGTGGATGAATACCCTTATGTTGGGATATACTTCAAGCATGATCTTGATATAGAACTTCCTCTTGATGTCCTATAGGTAAGATTTGTTTCCTTATCTATGCTCTCAATTTTTTTTATGTGGTTTTGGAATTTTTTATTTTTTTATTTTTTATGAAGTATACAATGTGCACTAACCATATAAACTCTTAAAAGCACAAATATTGGCCACACGCAACCTGTGGGGATGATCCCAACAAGCATAATGTGTGGGAAGTAGAGAAACAAAATCCTAACTCAAAGGATGAGGATGCAATTTAGACCCTATACAATGTGCACAATAACCTAGGGGAACTAACTATGGGAGACCCTATGCCAAACATCAATGAAGTGACCAAGTAGTTGAAACATGATGTGGTCAGGTTTCCTTCCAGAATGATCAGACTATTGAGGAAAGTAATGACCACTATGGTTTGATACCATGGTGTGAATTTAGAGGGGTCTAATGATGAATCCATAGGCTAATTCTTCACTTTTTTGTACTTAGTTGATGTATCTATGTGAGTCTAGATATCCTGACGGTGTATATAGACATTATACACACACACATAATGATGTATTATTATTATTATATACATGGTTTTGTGGGTCTACTTATATAGTTTCATAGTTGTTTATTCTACTTATATAGTTTTATAGTTGTTATATATCATAACTTAATGTAAAAAATACCAATCAATTGTATAATTAGCTAAACAATTAGCCAATGCATTAGATATTCTTGAAATATGACTGCATGTGATAATTCAAATTGCCATTAAAAGAGATATATCCTTAAAAACTTCCTATAAAGGCAAGGATCATGAACCTAGAAACATATTTTAACTAAGAAACTACTAAATGAGAATCCAAATATATGGTTATTTGTTGAACATCGAGAATGAAAGCCTTTATGAGAATTTGAATGATGACATTATACTTGGCGACATTGTATGTTTCAATGCCAAGACAAACACCACCATAATTCACAAGTTGGTTACTGAGAAAAAATATCACCCATCAAATAGAGGAAATGTTCCAAGTGTGATGATTGGTGTTGTCAATGAATCCTATGTATAAAAGGGCATTTGTTTCCATATATAAAGGTATTAAAAAATCATGATAATTAACTACCCAAACTAAGGTAAGATATAATAAAAGAGAAAAAATATAAAAATTGTCTAAAATAAAGGTTTTAGAGTACACCATGTTACAAGTAATTGAAAAGCATGAATGCTTCACATATAATACTTCCTTAGTTAGAGCTTATTGTGAGGATCTCTAGCAAATAAAATCCTCATAGTCTACTAACTCAATTTCCCCCTTTAACAACACATGAATCACAATGTAAGGTCCAAGCCACATAGGTTCGAATTTACCTACCCTTAATTTATCATTATCCTAGTCATAAACCAAGACTAAGTCACCTTCATAGAAGTTTTGAGGATATACACTCTTTCCATATTATGATTCGATACATTTCTTATTAGTTTAATTAGGTACTGTGGCATCTCGACAGTTTTTGTTAAGTTGTTCTAAATAGATGATACATTCTTCTTTAGTTGAAGTAACATGAAGGAATGACTACTAGTTTTAACACAGGTGTATCACATTCAATTGATAAGTCCACTTCCATTCCCTGTACATGGTTAGAAAGGATTGGAAATTTTGGTAGTTTTCACAAAGAAATGATACATCCCTAGAGAAAAAAAACATCAAGTGCTAGTTGGTTTCCATGGTGTTCATTGTCCTCTACAACAAAGTTTTCAAAAATTTGTTCACAACTTCTACTTGGTAATTAGACTAAGGATAATGTTGTGTCCACTAAAAATTCCATTGAATTTCAACCCAAAGGTGAAATTTAATGGGACCCCTTTATAAAAATTCATGGTCAAGTATGGATAGGGAAAATCGGGACTCGGAGTTTGAAACTATCTGAATCTTTTTTGGAATCATAGACCGTTCAATAAGATCAATATTTTGGCTTTACGTTCCTAATATATATCACATTTTCCTAACTCAATCCTTAAAAAACATGATCCTTCAAACACAAATTCTTAACTAATATTCAATCTAGTGCCTCGAGATGTCTAGAATCAAACTTAATTATGTCCGAATTAGCTTGTCAGACATTCCTCATCAGGATATTATCCTGTACATCCTTTTTACATCTCCGATGGTATTACCCCAAAATCAAACCTACATTATCGACTTATTTCCTGAGACAACTTTTTGATACCATGGTAATCCCCCCAAATAATCCTTATCATTGGGAGAGTAATATGATACATTCTCTATTAAACCCCGATAGATGATACCTCAAAATATTGAATTAGACTTACCCCATTAGGACATTCCTTGAGACACCATTTCCACATACCTGATGGACATATTCCAATATCACTGTATTAGAGTTACCCTATTGGGACATTGCTCAAGAAACATTTTGTACATTTTTGATGGATGCACTTTGATATCAATGTATCAGATCTACATCGTCGAGACATTCCCTGAGAAATATTTTCCACATTACCAATGGATGTACTCCAAATTTTTTGTATCAAACTTACCTTATCAAGGCATATCTCAATATATATTTTCTCTTTTCGAATCATCAATGGACATACTAAAAAATGGTTGTATTGAACTTAGCCTGTCAGGGTATTCCCTGAGACAACAGTTTCACATCTTTGATGAACATTCCCCAAAATATCTTTGTTGAACTTTCCTCATTGGAATATATCTCGATACCTCTTTCTCGCACCTCCGATGATATTTTCTCGACATTCCTTATCAATCATACCTCATTGGGGTGATCTCCAATACACTCCTTTGAAAGCTCTGATACATATATCTAGACAAGATTTTGATCAGACCAATCTCATAAAACTTATGATATTGGGATCATGATAACCTCCTCTTAGAGACTCTCCCAAAAATACATCTTCAAAGAGGCCTTTCAACTATAGTTCCAATAATCACCATGTAACCTATCCTCCAATGCCCCAATAATCCAATATCAAAATTTTATCTCCCATGAAGCATCAAAACCTTGTAATCAATGATACAAAATAGTCGTTCAAAACAATTCTCTGGGATCCAGACAAATCTAACGAGTGATATGCAGTGCCTTGGGAAATTAATGCATTAAATGTTCTTCATGTTTAACAATACCTTTAATAAATTTCCATCATCATGATATTGATTACATATGACTTCAAATTTTGAAAACATGAAAGGGATAAACTAATGCGTATTGTTCATTTTTTCATCTATTTAACTAGTTATTCAACCAATTCTTTAGAGTACAAATCTTAGTACATGGTTTTTCTAGCTGCATGTGACATGTCAAAGTTAGAAGAGGTACACAAATATTATGATCAAATCATCGTATTATTAGATCAAGAAGAATTGTAAGAGTATGAATTAAATATATTAGAAGATAAGTTCTATGAACTTCTTGAATGGAAACATAATTTAGGAAACCCTTAAGGCACTAACTAGGTTGGACAAGAAGGAGAGTGTCGGGACTAGGATTTTTTTTTCCTTGGAAAAAAAGCGTAATTTTATTTCTTCAAACAAAATTACATTCTATAGATACACTTAAAAGTGTATTTCATGTTCAGCTGATAGATTCTTTTGAATAGGATCTTCTGTAAACCAGGTAGTATAAAAAACATATATAGTTCCATTACATTGTTTTCAAAGATAAGCTGTCAAGTTCTTGTGAAGAAAAACCTATTCCCAAAATTGGTAAGCTGAATTCTGCTGGCTGTTCGAATGACAACCCTATAGAGCAGAATAAAACATATAATTCTGTAATATGTCCATAAAAGTGATATAGTAGAGTAGTTGTGACATAAAATACGAAATAATATTATAAAACAAATAATTCTATGAATGGTATGTGGTAGAACTACTGAATATTACCCTCTCGATATTCCCTAAAATTCCATTGGCCCATGTTCATCGGTAACCCCTCCTTCGAGGCCCTGTCCGCCTTCTGGTTGTTTTCCCTGTAAACATGTTGGAAAGAGAAGGAAACAAAAGAGTTTAGAACCTTTTTAGAAGACAATAAGAAAATGGAAAGTCTAATATTTCTACATTGCTATGTCCCATTAATCCAATTTACAACATTCATAGAGGCACCCATAAAATTTAAATTCCTACATCCTTTCTCTGCTGAAAATACCAAGAGAAGTTTAAGGCTCATGAGTTCAGTGAAGTTGTTACTGCCTTCCTCTAATCCTGCCACCAGTTCATAGAAATGTGTCTTAGTAAGAAATAAAAGAGCCCCACCTCCATAGAAATTACTTTGTGCTGCTCCATCGAAAAAACCACATGGCACTTATTTTTCCAATTCAACATCCAAAGCCTCCCTATGTATGGTAGATCTAATATATTGGGGAAAGGCACTCAGAAAGTCGCAAGAGAGGCTTGTTGTTATTGTGAGAGGACATCCTTTATCAC
Source organism: Pseudotsuga menziesii (assembly GCA_001517045.1). NCBI lineage: Eukaryota > Viridiplantae > Streptophyta > Pinopsida > Pinales > Pinaceae > Pseudotsuga > Pseudotsuga menziesii. The sequence goes on along the minus strand of LPNX010647620.1, from coordinate 146,110 downwards.
TAAATATAAGGTTATTTCTCGCCATCCAAACACCCCAAATCACCAGCAGTGGTAAGGAAACCATCATATCCTGATCATTCCTTATCCTCCATTTTTCCAAAGCTTGTAGCAAAGTGTGGACCTCCCAAAAACATGGCACCACCAGTGTCATTGAGAATTCTGTCCAAACAACTTTGATAAAGGAACATTGCTTAAAAAGATGAAGAACTGTCTCACCCTCTGCCTTGTAAAGAATACACTAGCTGGGCCCTTGAAAGAATCTGTTCTGCATATTGTCCCAAGTTGGAACCTTGTTCTCCAGTACACACCACATGAAGAGCCTAGTTTTTGGTGGGTTATTGATTTTCCACAATTTCTTCCACCACCAGACTGGAATCCTTCGTGGTCCATCTGCATTAAGTTTTAAGTAACTGACCTTTGGAGTGTAGCAGCAGAGGGGGTCAACATCCCAGATGATTTCATCCTCCCTATCCCTTAACTGAATGAGTTCCCTATTCAAATCTCCAACATAACATGCCAATTCCCCTTCATCAATATTAGTTAACCGAAAAGATGAAGCCGGTCTCCATGACTAAAACTATAAATTTTCTTGAATAGGGATTGCAAGTTGGTAGAGGTAGAAAATGTCTCTCTATCTAAGATCCTCCACCATGTGGCCAGGAAGTATGTGTTGATGTGTACTGCCGCCCCATGGATCCTCACCAACCCTCAATTTTCTGCCATCCCCCACTTTCCAAGCAAGTGTGGTTTCAATAACACTGAAGGATTGCACCACAAATTACCAAATCATAGAGCCTCCCGCATGGTATTTTCTTGGATTCCTAATCCAATCTTCAACTGAATCCGGAGATAAGTACTTCTGTATCATAACATGTGTCCAAACACTATCAGATTTTAGTAGCCTCCATCCCCCCTTGGATGCAAGAGACTCCAAAAACAAGAAAATATTCTTGAGGCCCCAACCTGCCAGTCCTTTTGGTACCACAATATTTTCCCATCAGACCCAAGGAGTCACCTGATTTTCCTGCTTGCCACTCCATAGAAACCCAAAATAGATTCTCCTTGTCACTTCTAGAATACCTTTAGGGATCCAAGAAAGTGACATCCAATCAACAGGTATAGCTTCCAATATTGTTTTCACCAAAACCAGTCTGCCTACTCTAGACAACCACTTATGACTCCATAGTTTCAATCTCTTTTCTAGCTTTTCAAGAATACAATTCCAATCTTGTTTGTGATAATCATTAGGTTTGAGACAAAAACCTAAATATTGCAGACCCTCATCAATATCAGTTAGTATGTAAGGAAATACCCTACTGATTTCAAGGGACTCTTCAATCAACAACATGTGAGAAGTCAGGGTATATTTCCTCTCATTTAGCTCCATCCTAGTGGCTTTGGAGAAAAGAACTAGAATATATCGAACAATATTAATGTCCCTCATCGTCCCTATGCAGAAAATGAGGAGATCATCTACAAATAGGAGGTGATTTAAATGAAGAACCTGGGAAATTTGAATTCCCTTCAAAGAACCATGAATTTTAGCTTCCCTTAAGGCCCTACTTAATCCTTCAGCCACCAATAGAAAGAGTAAGGGGATACCAGATAGCCTTGGCACAATCCTCTTTTGACATGGAAAAAAGGTAAAGTCGCCCCATTGATTAAAAAAAAAGGAGACTATAGTAATGCAACTCATGATCCATTTGATAAATCCAATACCAGCATTCCTCCCTCTGGAATAAGCATGGAAAAATTTGTATTATCATCTCCACATTCCAACTAGGTAGCTCTACTCTTCAGTCTCCAAGTATCCTCCCTTTCCAGCAGCAAAGTATTTCTTCTCCTTTCCAGCAGCAAAGTATTCCTTCTCCCTTCAATCCTGATAAGGTTCTCCTTGGCCTCCTGGTTCAACATCCCACCCCCATCCCCCTCCAGGATCCTAGAAATATCCTCCTCTAAAAGTTTTAGTTCTCTATCCTCTCGAAGATTCCCCCCCCCAGACCACTATTTGATTTCCCCCTTTAATATTTTAAAGTTAGCTACAAATTGGAAAGCTCCTGAAAGTGGAATTTTAGGATTGAAGGGTATCTAACTGCCCAAAATCAATAGTAAAAAAGACTCATCATTTAACCAAGTCTTGTTAAACTTCATAGGGATTGGTTGTTGAGTAGGTCCAATATTGAGTTCCAGAAAGATAGGAAAATGATCAGAAATCTCCCCATGTCCAATCCACTGCCTGAGTTGATGTATCTTGTCCACCACCTGTTCAATCACCAGGAATTTGACCAACCTATTAGAAACTCGTCCATCACTGCACCTATTGTTCCTCGAAGTGGGATTGAGTTTTATAGGATCAATGTCTAACCAATTCCTTTCAATAAGTTTCTGAGTGAAAAAGTCTGTCAATAAATCAACACAAGCATGAGGCCCCCAAGCCTCAGACCGCCCCAAAGAAAAATTTAAATCCCCCCCAAGATTACCGACTCTCCCCTGAGGAGTGTATTTTTAAAAAGGCCTTCCCAGAAGGGAATCCTATTTAGATAAGGACCATAAATGTTAAAGACAGTAAAGGAAATATGAATATCTAGTGCCAAAAAGTTCAGACCTAGCATCGATTCCATACCCCACATATTGAGGGCTTTGACAGTTCGCTCATTCCATCCAATTTCCAAGCCTCTCGAGTGTCTTCTAACATCCAACTTAGCAATAGAGAAATACCTAGAATCCTGACAAGGCCTTGAAGAAATGTTCATATTTTTTAGGCCCTCCACCGAATCCAATCCAGACAAAGTAACATTGCTTGAAAACAAATTTAAGGAATGGGATAGAGAAAATGATGATGTACCCAGGAAAGAAATTCACTGCATGAGAAATATCTCAGATGGTCTGCACAATTCCACCAACAGAAAGGGTTTTGTAGTCTCCTCATCGTTGCTAATATACACCATCACACACTATGGAGCAGGGCCCAAAGTCTACAATGGATGGGAGGTAGGTGGTCCTGAGAAAAATTCAGTCCTCCTCCCTTTTCTAGCACCCGATTTATGTCGATTCCCATTTAAACTTCAGATAGGAAATTTACAGTCGGAGGCCGGATTCCCATAAGCATTGAATCGCCTACAATGAAACAAGAAATTTTCGTAATCTAGGGACTGTTTGGTGACAAAAGGCCACCATTGGAGCTTCAAATCTTCCGCAAGACCTTCCCTCACATTCAAGTTGACCAAAATTATTGTGACCTTCGACTGCTTCGTCTCCATGAAAGAGAGTTCAACTTCCAAAAAAGACCCCAGATGTTTCCGATATTTATGAAATGTTCTTTCATCTAGTAGTGAAGTAGAATCCCAAGGAGCTACACCCATAATGGCATAACATCCATGCGTTCCTTGCTAGTGTCAAACAATGGGTGCCATGGTTTGAGGAGAAAAGGTGTATGGTCCAAAGTCCATTTGCGTGAAAGGACCCATTGGAGGTAATCTTCCTTAGACAAGTGGAAAGAAAACCAACCCCTGGTAAGAGCCACCACCGCTGGGACCGTTCCAAAGGTTTCCAGCCAATTTTCCTCCGCCCACAAGGCCACAGTCCTCTACGAGAAGGTCCACCCTAATGCCCACCCAACCAAGGTCCGGTCGGCCATTTGTGATACTTGGTGCCACCCGATATCCTCCCCCAAGGTATAATTGTATTCTGCCTTCTTCCTGATCCAGTTCTTGCGAGGTTTCTTCTGCCCACCACTGTCCCCTGACCTGTCCTCAGCCTCAGTACTTGAATTGAAGCCCAAAATTCCTTGTCCACCAGGGCTAGGGAATCCCCTCTGTTCACATGAGCCCAAGAACCGATCAAGGGATCCATGTTCCCCCCACTAAGCCTCATCACCAGGATAAAGGGTATCTGGACCACCATAGGGTATCGCTGCTCCTCAACCAACGCCCCATCCTTCCTCCGCCCTTTCAATAAAGTGCTGCACTTCGTCCCTAACCCTTGATGGTAAGTAAGAGAAATCCTCGTATTCCCTCCACGGATGATTGGATAGATCACTATCCATAGTTCCAGCACTACCAAGCACCACAAAATCCACAGAGGGCACTAGAGAATTTACCAATAAGTCTGAAGGTGAACAAAACTCTGCACGATTATTAGGTGGGTGAGTTGCCGGTTCGAACCCTTCAACCCAAGGAGGAGGAGGGGCCTCCACCTCATCAAACCCACTTCCACCTATCACTGCCCAAATTTCATCATTGTGCAGCTGATTGCTATAGTAGTCAAGAATATCAACGCCTACCATCATGTCATGTAAAAAATTTAATAACTTACTAGCATTAATTCCTGGAAACTTACCAATAGTAAAAACTCCAGCATAACATAGTAATCGACACTGAAAACCTTGATGGTTCTGGCCAGGAGCACACTAGCAGTAGGATTCTAACGCTTGCCGTTAGTTGGCCTTCAACCACACCGTTGCCCCCAAACCCTAAACTCCGGTCGCCATGAACCCTGAGCGTTCCTCGGCTCCTTCCCCAAAGCCTATATTATTTTTCAATTTAACTTATTCTCAGTCCCGAGACTAGGATATGGATTAATTCATGGATTTTTTGTGTGGAAATCAATGAAATTGTTAATATTGATGACTAATCTTATTACATGATCTATAATTCTATTGATTCGATATGATTTCCCTTGATGAGTTAGACAAAGTAGATCCCATCAAATTGAAAATTGCAGAAGTGTAGTAAGATAATGAAAAAATCAAGGAGGTAATCAATATACTTATGGAGGTAAATGAGGAATCGTTGAACAATTATCTGTTTAGACCAATCATACTTGGCACCCTTTCCGATGCATTTATGAAGAAAATTAGGAAGGATTTGGAAAAGGAAGTCAAGGAAAAGATATTCAATGGATAATTGTTTCTAGAGAACATGAAGAATGAAAGAGTAAACATGATATATGAAATTCATGCTCTATGGAAAACTCCACGAAAGTGATAACTAAATTAATTTTACTTTTTATAAAATTATTTTTTAATTTTGTATAAATATATTTATTGAACAATTAATTAATGTACCCTCACTTTGGGATTTAAAATCAAAATATTATGAGGCGAAAAGTGGGGTGGTGGTGGGAAACCTTTTTTTCATAAACTATGTACACTATTGTTATTGGTTGATTGGTGAAGTGGAGTCTGATGTTGTTTGAGGCATATTTTGGATATATGAATATCAAAGACTGTTCTTCGGTGTTTTGATTTTAATTATTATTGTATTTTTCATTTAATACAAATAGAAATTACTTTTTGTTCATGTATGAATGATTTCATGACTCAACATTTCAATAGTTGAATTTAAATTACAAGTGTATGTGTGATGTTTAGAATAATTTAATTGTGTCAATGTATTTTTTGAATGCAAATTTATTTGTTATCTTAAATTGTTTCACATAATATGAGTTCGTATTCACTTCTGTGATTTAACACCTTCCTATAGTAAATTATGCTTCTGATAAGGATAGGTTTAAACTTAGTTTTTATTTTTGTCTTTGTAGAATATATTGATTTATCCCTAGATTATATTGTTAAATTAAAAAGAAATAAAAATTAATCTTTCAAAAGCATAGCATAACTGGGCTCACATGCCAGTAAAAAAGTATCACAGTAGACGTGACTGAGCCTAACTTAGGAGTTGTAATCAGGTATTTCGTTGTATTGTTGATGTGGTCATTAAGAACCATCAACAAATTGGTACTAGAAGGAGGGCCATGAATATGAATTTCTAATAATGAGATGATAAATATTGAGCATATCCATTACTCTTCTATCCCACAACAAACTCTCCATGGATAAGTGAACCCAAAAACTCTGAAATTGAATCAACTTTTGATCCCCGAGTGACACTTGTCCACACCCTTGTACACTTTTTCAAAAGGAGAGGAGGATCCCAATAGCATACTCCCACCCATTCCTTGTCACGGACCGTATCTCCCAGGATTCCATAGCTTTTCAATACCTCCCGAGTTGTAACCTGAGATTTGGGAAGGGAATTAGAGCTTTCACTGATCCAATATCCTCTCCCCGTTAGGAATCAACACTTTTTAAAGTATATAACACTTTATGTTGATATACTGACTAACGTTCCCCCTAATTATCATGGATTGGTATTACATAACCTCAAAGTGGAGGATATCGAAGCTCGAAATGGTGCACCATAACCTCCAATCCCTTTTGATTCTACTGCAAGACCTTCTGATACTTCTTTGGGAGAGGAATATTGAGAAAGATGCTTAGAAAAACATTCAAAATAAAGATATAAAACATATTGAGACATGTTCGGCACTAACACCAATGCTCCCGAACATCTTGAAAAATTTATGTCGAAGTTTGACCTGGATAGGAAAGATTTTGCAAATGACCACATTAAGAAGCTTATAACGGTGGTTAGGATCATGAACACGTAACATGAATATGTGGTCTATAGACGGTTTCCATACACTTTCGAAGGGAGATATTCAATATGGTACCTCTCTCTCAGAAAATAGTCTATTACTAGTTGGGGCAATTTTGAAAAATTATTTCTAAATAAATTTAGTGAAGATAAAAGTCCTATTGTAAGGATTAAAATGGAACTAAAATAAAAAATTACATACTTCAATCAAATATCCTTGACTTTACTAATTCCAGACACATCTAGGAAAGCATAAGAGACAACCAATGAATTCTACACAATTGATTTGCCCATTTCCATCGCAATGTTCATCTATAGCGATGAGAAGAATACACTTGATGCAAACTTTTATGAAGCAATTAAAGTCAATAGGGACATGCTTAATGATGCAGGGATTTCTGAAGGTTGAAAGAAAAAGAAAATGAAAAAAAAAGAATGATGCAGGGATTTTCGAGGGTCATAACTTTTGAAACGATTATCCGTTTGGGCTCAAATTTAATAGGAAGTTGTGTTTCGAAGTGTTCACTGCAGTGACCAATCAGATCCTTCTAATTGAAGTTTTTTTGACACTTTTCTGGGGCCAATTTCCTTCATATAAGGCCTCAAATTGGGGTTTTAGTGTTTTTGTAGGATTTTTTTTAATTTGTAATTAACATTTATCTCTCAGTTTACGCATCTAATCAGAAAAGTGAGTAGACAACTTGTGTCTCTTTAGTTAGATTTTAGTTAGTGTTCAGTTTTAGAGTCATGTGAGAATTTATTAAAATTAACAATTTTCGAAAATCTCAGATTTAGAAAATCTCATATTTCAAAATCTTAGTTAGTAGTTATAAAGGGTTGGACCTTCATTGTAATAGTTAGGATGTAATGAATAAAAAATATAGTTAAATTTTCCACTCTCATGTGTTTGCATGTTTTTTAGAGCTTGTGAATTGAATCAAATATTAATGGATACATCATTAAAGGAAAAAAACTATGCATTCTAACTGGTTCTATGAGAGAAGATATTATAAGAGAACTTCATAGTAGTGGTTTGGTAGGAGAAATTTGCTAGTGCAGAAAGATATGGAAGAGAGGAGAGCTCAATGGATTACCAATATTTAGGACTATGACTCAGAGATCAAGCCTTCCAAAATCATGAAAGGACGAAGACTATACCTTGCAACTAAACCTCAGGACTCTAACAGAGACAATGAAGGATGGGATGAGGAAATAACAATGCTAGAGAAATAATTTTACTATGTTCCATCTTCTACAAATTTGTGGTATTATGAGATAAAGTACTATATTACCCACGACAATGCTCCAAAATATTTTGAGCCATTGAAGTAGAGAAATCCTAGGTTAATATCTTCGCAACATTAATTGATTGAAGGAGTTTTGTTTTGACAAAACTATGATATTGTTCTATTGAGGTACCTATAAAATTTAGATGTTGAAAGAGTCATTTCGGAACTCCATGATGGTCCAGCAGGAGGAAATTTAGGCGGTGATACCATAACCCATAAGATACTTCAGGAAGGGTACTACTAGCATACATTGTTCAAATATGCACACACATATGCCAGAAAATGTGAAGTATGCCATAAATCAGTAGGAAGAGAAAAAAACTAGTATTTCCCTTGTAACCAGTTTCAATTGACATCATTTTTCAACAATGGCTTTAGACATTATAGGGTAGGTCAATCCCAACTTATCCAAACTTAACAATTATATATTAACAACCATAAATTATTTCATGTGATGGATATAATCCGTGCCATTGAAGGCTTCCAAACAAAATCAGGTGATATCCTTCCTTCAGTCAAATATCATAACTAGGCTTGGTGTTTCCAATTCCTTAGTTTTTGACAATACACCATAATTTTCAGATTTAAATTTAATTGTTTTTGCTATGGAAAAGGAATAAAAATTAAGTATGCTTCTAACTATTACCCTCAAGGGAATGGTGTGGTTGATTCCACTAATAAGAACTCAATACACATCCTCATAAAATAAATCACTAATAACAAGAGGACTTAGTGTAAGGATATACCAAAATCTCTTTGGAAAGGTAGGATCACACCTAAAACATCACTAGGAAACTCCCCAATTTTCTTAGTTTACAAAAGAAGCAATCTCACCCCCAAATATCTTCTTATCATCACTCCAACTGGCTCAATCACTTAGAGAAACAAAATGACCTGCCATGCAACAAAGAATCAATAACCTGCTAAAAATTGAGGAGGCCAGAGATAAATCAAAAGAAAAGTTTCGCCAACACCAACAACTGGTTAAGTGGCGGTTTGATAGGATTTTTGCAAATGACATATATTTTTAGGTAGGAGACCTTGATTTGAAATGGGACAAGGCACATGACGATAAAGGAAAACATATTAAATTCTAACCATTATGGTTATGACCCTTTCAGATTGAGGAAAAGTTGGACAGGGTACCTTTAGTCTTAGAAACTTACATGGAGAAATCAAGGATCTTTTGGCTAATAGCCAGATCCTAAAAGAATATTTCTCATAATCACTTTGAGTGGTTTATCTTGTACCATGCGAGTTGATTTTATGATAGTGCCTTAGAAAAAATAAAATTAGCACTCCTTGAGTTTTTCCAAGATCGTCACATACTAATCCTTTTCAAGACCTAAGAGTATCAGTTTACGGTATCCTGATGAAAGTAGGGATATGGCCAACAATGAGGCTATATGATGGACAATATTCACAAGCCTAGGGAATATCTAAGGGAATACACATGGATAAATCCTTAAGAAACATGAAGAAATAAAGATGAACTCATCTCAATGTTTGAACGCTCATTAAGATTTAAGATATTACAATGCGAACATTACCTCTAGGTGTCTTTTTTGGGTGGTACAAACACTTAGGTGAAACAAGATAGGACCATGCCTACAAATGAAATACTAATCTAAATGTCGTCCCACGCAATTTAGAGGATATTGAATTTGCTCCCCCTATATGATAATAGAAGCATAACAAAATAAATTTATATTCATGTAATCTTCCATAATAGACAATAAAGCTGTAATTACCATCCCGTGCCTCTAAGGGGCTTCTGAGCAGCTCCCTCATCCAAAATGAAAGCAAGGTGATTTGGGGTAGTAATGTAAAATGGGAGCAAGTGCCAACTCTTTTAAGGCTAGAGACACTTTCTAGTAGCAAATCAATGCATGTGGCATTAAATATTCTTTGGGACAAGAGCATTTAGGTAAAAATGGTTGAAAGAGGTAATTCTGTCGAGACTATGGACTCTTGATGGAAGTAGAGAAATACTTGTGTTGTTGGAAATAAAAGGACACACACCGATGTTAGTCATCACATGGGTTGTTCCTTGCAGTGTTATTCCCAAGTAAATCATATGTAGGAGAAGGCCAATACAAATAAACCTCACAATTTAGCGTGTAGAGAATGGCTAGAAGGTTACATTAATATGTTCACATTTTTCACAAGAAAACTTATGATGTGGGACCCATTGTGGAGGAAGGAATCTTATCACATAAAGTTTCTTTTTAGAATACTATAGTGCTTTTCTTTTGACATTTATTATAGAAAAAGATAATTGATTCATCTAGTGTGTCACCATTTATTATGCCCATAACAACTCCCATTGAATTTCACCCTAAAAGTGAAACTTAACGGCCCCCCTTTATCAAAATTTTATGCTTAAGTATGGATAAGGAAAATCAAGACTCAGAATTTGAAGTTGTTAAACAAAATTTAGACTCACATCATGATCATGTCCAATAAGATCAATATGTTGGATTTTCCTTTCTAAGACTTATCACATTTTCCCAACTGAACCCTCAAAACACAGAATCCTTTAAATGAAACTTTAATTGAAATTCACCTGAACTAGTGTATTGAGATATCTAGAATCCACCTTAACGACATTGGAATCGTATTGTCAAACATTCTTCTTCAGGATATCCTTCGATACATCCTTTTTGCAGGTTTGATGGGTTTACCCCAAAATTAGTCATGCTTTATCGACATAGCGTCCAACATAACTTTTTGATACTTTGATAATCTCCCCCATTAATATTTATCATCAGGATAGTAGTCCGACATATGATCTATTAAACCTTGATATGTGATACCTCAAATGTTTGTATCAGACTCACCCCATCAAGACATTCCCCAAGACACATTTTCCACATTCCCATTGGATGCACTCCAATATCACTGTATAAAGCTTACTTCATCAGGGCATTCCCTTAGACAAATTTTTCACATTCTCCATGGACGCACTTTGATATTGCTGTATCAAACTTACATCATTTAGACATTCTCCAAGAAATATTTTCCACATTACCAATGCACTTACTTTGAAATGGTTGCCTTTGATTTCTCTTGTCAAGGCATCTCTAGATATATGTTTTCCAATCGTTGATGGATATACTCTGAAATGTTTGTATCTGACTTTTGTATTGTAACATCCCGGTTTTGACCCCGTTTGCATGATGTATGTATGTAATTAATCATGGTGAGGAGCTCAAGGCAAAAGCCCCACCATCGATTTGGTTGTGTATGTTTTGGCAGTGGGGATAGTTGCCGATGGTTTATCGTGATAGCCGACACATTATAATGTGGCATCATGTAAATACGCACATCAAATAAAATAAACCCACAACCAGCTACGGCAGTGCAACGTTGAATGAAAAGGGCGTGATTCCAAAGGATAAGGGGTGGGGGATGTCAAACCTTGGTCTATGGGGGAAAAGCCCATGTGTTGCCACCTTGTTTTGTTTTGCCATCTTCCCTTGTCAACCTCTTTGTTGTTTTACCCAACCACCTTCATGGAGAATGGCTGGTGGTGGTTGGGGCAGTTATTGTATTTGGGAGTGGGGTGGCAGGACTGTTAGTCCCTTGCCCACACACCCACTCCACCGATGACTGCATTCACTCCACTCTCCCATTGCTACGAATCCTCATGGTTGTCGGTTCGTTCCTCACGTTCTGCTATTCATCCACGCACAGAGGCCGCTATCTGTTTTCTCCCACGGCTGGACTTCAACCTTCATGATGATGGTCTGCCCATCCCTCCTCTCGATGGTCTGTCTGTTCCTCCCGTTGGCCTATTGATTCACGTGCATAGGCGAAGCTGGTTCCCCTCATGCATAGGCTGGAATCCTCATGCAGAGGTTGGGTATGTGTTCCTCTGTGCCTTGCGGCTTGGTGTCAGTTTCCTCACCCACAGGCTGCGAGTATGTAGTTTCTCCCTTGATGAGGCATGTATAATTATTGTTTTTCCGTTTGTTTAATTGTCCATGACGGAATGTTGTCTCCCTTACGTGGTGGCTATTGTGGCCTTCTTTATATTTGGGGGTTTGGTGCAAGTTTTCCTCACGCACAGGCCGTTTGGAGCCATTTTCCCTATGTTGTGAGTTGTGCTCACTGATTATGTTGTGGGATTGTTGTCTTCCCCACATTTTTTTGGTTGTTGTTTGCCACGGTCGTTGGTTGAGTCTTCCATGGCTATGATGGGAGTTCTGTTTCTTATCCACTGTGGGCTGTGTGAGGTTGCCACCGTTTTTATTATGGAATTGGGTTGCTGAAGTACCCTGGTTTGGGTGTTGTTGCTGAGTTGTTTTGGCCACGACAGGGCCAATAACAACTCTGCGTTGCCTTGAGGGCTTGAGCTGTGGTTCATCTTTGGTTTGGGACTATCCCCAGTTGTCTTTGCCTTCATCACAGAGCTGTGAATGAATTGTTTTACCGCGGGTATGCAATGATTGGTACTTGGACTGTGCTGGCTTGGCCGATCTGTTGATGGCCTGATAAACCCAGCTATGTTGGTTTGCTGATTGTGTCCCTTGGCTATGTGTAAGCCTGCATTAACCCTTATCCTTGGAGGAATCATGCCCAGCTCGGGGGTGGCAGTGTTGCTGAGAGATTGATGAGCACACTAGCCTATGGTTGGGTGGAACGTTGCAATGACGTATTTGGTTGCGGGGTAAACTCTTCATCAAAAGATTAGTGCTGCTGGTTACTTCATCTCTGCAATTATATCTATTGTTCTATGAATTATGATGAACATGTTAAATGCTGGAAATGTATATGTGTTGCTTTCGCTGTATATTGATGTCACAGGAATTATGAATCCCTGTATGCTGGACTATGCATCTGCTGGTATGTTTATGCATCTTCGTATGCATTATGTAAGTTGTTAATTTCAGCATTGATGGTTTGTCCATGTTCATGGGGCTGTTTGCCCGTATTCGCGGTGTTGGTCGCGTCCTCTTCGTCGGTCTGAGGGATGGGGACGTGATAGAATGGTATCACAGCAAAGGTTGCAACAGTGGGCCTCTATGGGCCATGAAGGATGCAGTGACAGGGGCAGGACTTCATTCTTCCCAGCAGAGATCAGAGTTTGATGGCAGCAAACTTCCAAAAATTATCTAAGTGCTTGAACAGTCGGATCATCAAGGCACTAAAGAGGAACAGACTTCCGATGTGGTGGAAGGATTTAGCTTTTGAGAGTCCGCCGTTGAGGCTGTCGAAAGGAATAAATTGCCGACGCGGTAGTGATCCTAAGGATCGACAGGCGAAAAGTTTCAAAAGAATTTTTGAAAATTCTGTTAAGTGTTTGAGCCATTGGAACACTTAGTGGAATGGACTTCCATCGTAGCGGAAGAGTTAGGCGAAGGCCTGCCGACGGAAGCAGTTGGAGGGAAAATCACCTAAGTGTTCGAAGGTCGTCGGAACAATTTAGTTGTTCGGGCGTCCGTCGTTGCGGAATTCTAAACGACTAGACGCCCGACGGAAAAGTTCTCCGATCGTCGACGCCGTCAAAAAGGGTTAAGGCTCGAAATCGTTGACTACCGGAGGAAGAAAGTGCTCGTGCACCCGCCATTGCGGCATCCAGAAGCAGTAAGTCTTCCAACGAGAAAGACTGCCCTTGGAAGAAGATGGGGTTTTGCATGCCTCCGTTGCGGCTGACAAAGAGACTAACACGCCGACGCATAACAGTTAGTGGTTCCGACTGCCGACAGAGGTTATGTTCTGTACAAGAAGTCAAGAAGAGAAAGTCTTTTGTTGGAAAATTTATCTAAGTGTTGAAGAAAATCGACGAGAAATAGTTGTTTGGATCGCCGATGTTTAGCCGTTTGAGCGCCGCCATTGCGGAAGCGAAAGGAGCTAAGTCTTCCGATGAGAAAGACAGTCGACGTCGCAAGAAAAGTTTAAAATTGTTCTAAGTAAACAGCCGTTGATTGGAAGATGTTAGCGTGGGTGTGCCGCCGTTGCGGAAGCCAAAGGAACTAGCTTGCCGATGAGAAAAGACCGCCGATCAGAGGAATATTGAAGGCGATGTTCCGCCGTTGCGGCTGCGGAAGAGATTAAGTCGCCGATAGCGCGGAAGAACTTAATGTTGGACAGCTTGCCGTTGTGGCTGCCAACAGGACTAAAGTGCCGATGCAGCAGTGTTGGTGGTTTTCGCCAGTAGGAATCATCGGTGGGGATAGTGTTTCCTGTGCCGCCTTTGCGGAAGCGGAAGACACTAAGTATTCTGATAAGAAAGACTGCTGGCGCCGATCGGAAGGAGAGTGAGGACGTTCGGCCGCCGTTGTGGCTGCGGATGAAGTTGTTTCGCCGACGAAAATAATAAGTGGCGGAAGAAGTAGTGGTTTCAACCGCTGATACAACGGAGAAATTAGCGTTTTGGGTTGCTGAAACATTGGGCAGATAGATGAAATGAGGTCTGAAACAATGGAGAAGTTAGTGGTTTGGGGATCCGAAACGACGAAGAATGTTAGCTGTTTTGAGATCCAATTTTGCACAAGGGAATTTTGAGATTTCCAAGTGGGATTTTCAGTTGTTTTCTATGGTTTACAGTTGGCTAAAGTTGGCACCCATTCCAAAAGCAGTGGAGTGTAAAAATGCAAAGATTTAGTGAAAGTCTTCATTCTTAGAAGTGGTGTGGTTCTCACACCCGAGGTCGGAATGAAGCATGGGGATAGGCGTTGGAAAGCTTATCCAGTAGGGAACAAGGATAAGTGACTAGAATATGAGCATGAAGCAGCAAAGTGCTAATGACGGCCGCTGCTATCAAATGGACAAATCTGGACAGTTGCATGCCCAGGGGTAGCAAGGACTATGAAGTCAACCAGTTGCTGTGTGAAAGAGGAATTCCATGCAAGGATGAGGGATTTGAAAAAGGGAAGTTTTCCTTAAAACCCTGTCTTGCTAACTATGTTACATTTCCTAAGTTTTATAGCTGAAATGTATGAGAATATGTTTTGTATGAACACTAATGATAATCATTGCTTTGATGTTAGCATTAGTGGCAAAACCAACGATGACATGGACCCGGGTGAATATGTTGCGAATGCTGATGAATGAGACCAGCAACCCTTTGGAGAAAGGGATAAGACAACAAGTCCATAACAAAAGTTGGTGAGCAAATGCTGCAATCTCCTGCAAAGAACCAACCAAATTGGTCATGTCAAGGGTGTAAGTACGACCCATGCAGGTAAGATTTTGATTATGACAAATTCCATGGATTGGTAAAGGTAAGAGACCTCATGCCATGAGAATCTTGGAATATAGAAAGGTGTCATACCTATATATGTTGATGAAATTGATTATAGTAATGCATCCTATATGAAGTGGACATGGTTAGGCCATGCATGGTATGTTGAATGCATTGAGATGAATGCATGTGATATTATGAATAACTAATGACTAAAATGATGAATTGACGACAATTCAGGAATCATTTAAAAGGTTGTTACGAATGCAGGATACTCATGAACAATTGGCTGCCATAAATGCTCCGTGGAAGAGCAAGGTGGTATGAATGATACGCTTGTGAAGTAAGGAGTATCTAAACATTTCATTTAATTGCATGAATGATATGACTATACATTGCAATGTTATTATGATAATGATTGCATGAAGTAAAAGAGTTTTGGTATATATTGATGTGACTAACAGCTAGAAGTATTTGAATTTTATAAATTCTGAAAATGCTTCAGTAATGGTTGTGGCAATGAAAAGGTTATCTGCATCCAGACTTACCAAGTGTTTGGTTGATTAAAGCTCATGTTTCAGGTAGATTATTTCGAGCATGGAAGTGAGAGGTAAGACCCTGACCAATGCCAAAGTATACCATATGAAAGAGCCAAACCTTATGAGAAGAAGTCTCATGGTTGTGAAAGTAGTTGGCATGCATGATGGGTTGTTAAATTTGAATTGTGAATTTCGAATTTAAGAAATTGCTAATGACTACTAATCACTGTTGGCTTGTGTAAGATTGTGTCAGGTGGACGCATGGTAAGTGGGTATTCATGTTATGTTAGTAAGCATAAATTTATAATGGGCATAGTAGTGCTGCTTACAAGAGACCCACAATTGAGCAAGTCAATTTCTGTAATAGATAGAATTGCAAATTCCTATTGAATTTGATTACCAATGTCATTGCTTGGTTATGGAACAATCAATTTGGATTGTATTATCAGATAATGATTGATTGTTTGGCTATTGGATGAATGTGCCAAGGGTACACATTGCAGGAAGATCATGTGTGATGGCCTGCAAGAGCCAAACTTTATGGGAAGGTTTTCCCTCAGAAATGGGTTTCGGGTGAAACGCCATTGGAAATTTTGGAAATGTCTCATCTGCACTACATGTTTGGTAGTAACATGAGTGAGATGGTATAGATTATGTCAGTAGACATATATGGATACAGACTGTGTTGGGAGCAGGGATGGGGGCTTGGTTTGCTTAAACCTGGTGATTGGAAACCACACAGACAGAGCTAGAGGGCTGACTTTCTTCTCCACAACCCCGGGGTAGCACTGGAAGGGAATGCAGGGCCTGAGGGATTGTGTAGCAGAGAAGGGACTGATTCCTTGTGTTGGGTGTGTGTGGGTGTCTTAGAAGTCAGGCTAGTTTTGGTGTAGGTGTTCCTAGCTCTGCAATGAGCTCACCAGCTTAGCATTTGACCTCTCCCAACTCCTTGATGGCTTGACTGTGCCGGATATATATAAAAGGCATACTGCGACGGCAAATGGATAAGTGTTCTATGACCCTTGCTATGAATATGCATGTTTAATTATTAAATTCCATATGCAGAACATGTTTTGATTTATTTCCATGATGACTGATTGCTTGGGTATGAATAGGGCCTACATGGCACACACCGGGAAAGGGTGCACACTTTTTCGATGTTGAGTCATGAAAGGGTTTTCAATATTGATTGCACTCTAGGGAGTGGGCGCACTCCTGGTGTCTCAATACTTGATAGAAAATGATATCAAATGTGATTACAGTTTTAGAGCAATAACGCTGATGAGTTTGCTTGTATTGCTTGTATTGCTTGTGTTGATAGGCTAAATAGATGCAGTTGGGTGTTGCACCCTAAAGGTAAAAGGAAAAAGGTAAATGGTTTTTGTGAGGGGTTGCGGAGTAAGGGTTATTGTTGATATAAGTGTGTGTTGGTATAAGTGTATGTTGGGCTGTGATATGCCTGAGGGTCCATAGTAGATCCTAGACCTGGAAATGGTCACGGTAAAAGTTCCAAGCCCAGTTGACATGAATGTGTACTGGATGGACATTAATTAATTGATGTTGTAGAGCAGCTGGCGTGCTGACCCAACATCTAAGTCCATAGGCAATCCCAAGGCTTGCAAAGCGAAGCAGGATCCCGTGGACGAACGAGGAAGCACACAATACAGATAAGTATTGGATTATTTTGCTTATGAATATACATGTGTATATGATTTGGTTATGATGTTTTAAGCTCTTGTTCTAGAGATAAAATTGATGAGAATAAACTAAGCATGTGAATTTATTCAATGTCTGGATATAGGTATCGCTAGGAGTGAGGACTATGAGAGCATCCTAGGGGTGCATGTGGACATGTGACTGTCCTGGAAAGCTTGGAATGAGTGGTAATGAAAAAGGTGCTAGTAAGACGAGGGAGTCCTAGCAATTGAGACAAACCTTGTGGAGAGACTCCATGGTTTAGAGGTCTGGAATAGACCGAAGACACTAAGTGTCATGACCAAGAGAGATTGGTCTAGCATTCACGGTAAAGTGAAAGAGGCTGAGAGCATGAAAAGCCACAGCAGTGGTGTGGGTTCTAGAAAGGAACAAAACAAAGGGGGAAAAACTCTTGATGCTCTCTCTTTCCCTTTATATATATATATATATATATATATATATATATATATATTTATGCATTGTGAAGACAAAATATTGTTGAATGCATGTATGACGGAAAATGGAATGTGTGTATTTGCTTAAAGTAAATTGTGAATGCTGGAATAGTTAATTCCCTGCCCAAGAATGGACATGAATGAGCTCATGTGCCTGTTGGGGAAGGCATGAAAAATATGAAAGTCTCCTTGATGAGGCTTGGACTGTCATGCCAATTGGGTAATTAATGGACTGCTTTTAATGTCTATATTATGCTTGGTCTGATAGAATTTCAATGGTGCATTTCAAAGGTGAGAAAAGTGAAACCAGGTGGTGCACGTTGAATATGGTAGCAGATCAAAAGTTGTTGGACTTAGCTGGAAGTCTCCTTCAAATGATTGCCAAGACCCAAGAGAACCTTGGGGAGATGCTCAAGATACAGAAAAGGCAGAATGAAATGAACCACCAGATTTTGCAAGACTCTATTGGTTTGCAAAGGGAGGTGAAAAGCCTTCTGGGAGCAATCGACAAAGGAAAGGAAGGTGGATCAGTGATGGGACATTCGTCCAAGCGACCCGATAAGAAACAGTCCAGGCATGAAGACTCAAAGGAAATTGAGCAGGTAAAGATGAGGTAGCCAGTGAAATGCTGGAAATGCGGAGAACATCATCTACGCCGGGACTGTCCAATGAGGGAACATGATGAAGGAAATAGCCGCAAAGTTCCTAGACTTCGGGATCAGCTAGAAGCTAAGGACCAACAGGAAAGTCCGTGGAAGCCGAGGGGCTTGGTCGTGAACGTTCAAAGTAGATGATTGAACATGGGACAAATCTACAAAGTTTTGAAATTTTGATGTGCAATTGAATATGTATTGTATATATGTAATGGAACACCGAGGACGATGTTATTCCAAGGGGAAGGGGAATGTAATGTCCCGGTTTTGACCCCATTTGCATGATGTATGTATGTAATTAATCATGGTGAGGAGCTCAAGGCAAAATCCCCACCATCAATTTGGTTGTGTATGTTTTGGAAATGGGGATAGTTACCGATGGTTTATCATGCTAACTGACACATTATAATGTGGCATCATGTAAATACGCACATCAAATAAAATAAACCCACAACCAGCTACGACAGTGCAACGTTGAATGAAAAGGGCATGATTCCAAAGGATAAGGGGTGGGGGATGTCAAACCTTGGTCTATGGGGGAAAAGTCCATGTGTTTCCACCTTGTTTTGTTTTGCCATCTTCCCTTGTCAACCTCTTTGTTGTTTTACCCAACCACCTTCATGGAGAATGGCTGGTGGTGGTTGGGGCAGTTATTGTCTTTGGGAGTGGGGTGGCAGGACTGTTAGTCCCTTGCCCACACGCCCACTCCACCCATGACTGCATTCACTCCACTCTCCCACTGCTACGCATCCTCATGGTTGTCGGTTTGCTCCTCACGTTCTGCTATTCATTCATGCATAGAGGCCGCTGTCTGTTTGCTCCCACGGCTGGACTTCAACCTTCACGATGATGGTCTGCCCGTCCCTCCTCTTGATGGTCTGTCTGTTCCTCTCATTGGCCTATTGATTCATGCTCATAAGCGAAGCTGGTTCCCCTCACGCGTAGGCTGGAATCCTCACGCAGAGGTCGGGTATGTGTTCCTCTGTGCCTTGCGGCTTGGTGCCAGTTTCCTCACCCACAGGCTGAGAGTATGTAGATTCTCCCTTGATGTGGCTTATATAATTATTGTTTTTCCATTTGTTTAATTGTCCATGACAGACTGTTGTCTCCCTTACGTGGTGGTTGTTGTGGCCTTCTTTATATTTGGGGGTCTGGTGCAAGTTTTCCTCACGCACAGGCCGTTTGGAGCCATTTTCCCCATGTTGTGAGTTGTGCTCACTGATTACGTTGTGGGACTGTTGTCTTCCCCACGTTTTGTTGGCTGTTGATTGCCACGGTCGTTGGCTGAGTCTTCCATGGCTATGCTGGGAGTTCCGTTTCTTATCCACTGCGGGCTGTGTGAGGTTGCCACCGTTTTTATTATGGAATTGGGTTGCTGAAGTACCCTGGTTTGGGTGTTGTTGCTGAGTTGTTTTGGCCATGCCAGGGCCAAGAACAACTCTGCGTTGCCTTGAGGGCTTGAGCTGTGGTTCATATTTGGTTTGGGACTATCCCCGGTTGTCTTTGCCTTCATCACAGAGCTGTGAATGAATTGTTTTACATCGGGTATGCAGTGATTGGTCCTTGGACTGTGCTGGCTTGGCCGATCTATTGATGGCCTGATAAACCCAGTTGTGTTGGTTTGCTGATTGTGTCCCTTGGCTATGTGTAAGCCTGCATTAACCCTTATCCTTAGAGGAATCATTCCCAGCTCGGGGGTGGCAGTGTTGCTGAGAGATTGATGAGTACACTGGCCTACAGTTGGGTGGAACGTTGCAGCGACGTAGCTGGTTGCGGGGTAAACTCTTCATCAAAAGATAAGTGTTGTTGGTTACTTCATCTCTGCAATTATATCTATTGTTCTATGAATTATGATGAACATGTTAAATGCTGGAAATGTATATGTGTTGCTTTCGCTGTATATTGATGTCACAGGAATTATGAATCCCTGTATGCTGGACTATGCATCTGTTGGTATGTTTATGCATCTTCGTATGCATTATGTAAGTTGTTAATTTCAGCATTGATGGTTTGTCCATGTTCATGGGGATGTTTTCCCGTATTCGCGGTGTTGGTCGCGTCCTCTTCGCCGATCTGAGGGATGGGGATGTGACATGTATCTTCGATGAACATTCCCCAAAATCTCTTTGTTGAACTTTCCCCATCAAAATATATCTTGAAACCTCTTTGTTGCACTTCTAATGAGCTTATCAAGAAATTCCCTATCATACATACTTGATTGGGGTGATCTCAATTACACTATTTTTAAAGCCTCGATGCATATACCCTAAGAATATTTTGATTAGACCAATCTCATCAGGCTTGTGATAACATGATTGTGATAAATTCCTATCATTAGACTCTCCCAAAATACATCTCCAAAGATACCTTTCAGCTCTAATTACTTTGATTGCCTCAAGACCATAAGGGTTTCCCATACTTATTATTTGATGCCCCAATATTACAGTCCCAAAATATGATCTATGACGGAGCATCGAAACCCTATAATCAGGTGTTCAGAATAGTCGTTGAGATAAATTCCTTTAGGTATTGAAAAATATAAGGAGTGATATGCAGTGCCTTGGGAAATAAATGCAGTAAATGCACCATGTGTTTGATGATCTCTCTTATAAAATTAACATCATCATGATATTGATTGCAGAATGATTTCAAATTTTAAAAATATGAAAGGGATAGATTAACGAGTATTGTTCATTTTTTTCAACTTTTTAACTAGTTATTCGAAAAATTATCCTATGTAAAGAGATTATTACCTAGTTTTTCTTGGTGCATCATGATATGTCAAAGTTATAAGAGGCACAACAATATTATGATCAAGTCATCAAACTATTATATAAATTAGAATTGAAAGAGGACAAATGGGAGATTATATAAGATAAGTTCGATGAACTTCTTGATTTGCAACAACATTATGAGGAAACCCTTGAGGCACTACTTAGTTGGACAAGAAAGAGAGCCCAGGACCATGAGATGGATTAATTAATGAAAAACTGCTTGTGTGGAAATCAACGAAACTAACAATATTGTTCACCAATATTGTTACTAGATCTGGAATTCTATTAATTCCATTCTTGAAAAGTTTGATATGATTGTCCTTGGTTTCTTAGACAAACCATATTCTATAGAATTGAAAATTGTAGATGTGGAGCATGATAGGGAAAAAAGCAAGGAGGTAATTAGTCAACTTACTGAGTCAAATAAGGAATGGTTTAATGATTATCTCTATAGACCGATCAAACTTGCCACCCTTTCTGATGCATTTGTAAAGAGAACCAAGAAGGATTTGGAAAAGGAAGTAGAGACGAATATATTCGATGGAGAATTGCTTCTAGAGAAAATGAAGAATGAAAGAGTAAACATGATATATGAAATGCATTCTCTATGGAAAACTTTCCACGAAAGTTCTAACTAAATTAGTTTTACTTTTATATTATTATTGTAATTTTATACTTTGGGCTTTAAAAGAAAAACATTATGAGGCAAAAAAGGGTTTGGTGGTGGGCAACCCTTTTTCTTAAACTATGTATACTATTTTATTGGTTGATTGATGAAGTGGAGTCCAATGTAACTGCTGGAGGCATCTTTTCACCATTTGAATACCAAAGACTATTGTTTGGTGTTTTGGTGATATTAGAGGAGATTTCAACTCAAAATGAGCCTTTTAACTTTTATTCAAATTCCATGTCATCATGTGTTAGCCAATGAAATTGCTTTAAATTTGAAATACCATATAGGTCTTAAACACTTTTTTAATATAAATTTGGGGATAGGTATCATAAAAAAAACTACTTTTTTGTTTGTATTTTTGACATATCTCCCTGTGTTTTTATTCAAATTTCGATCGGGAGAGCTCGTTGGATGTGGAATTAAATTTCGCATCCAACGAGTACCCACTCGGCATACTTTTTATGGACCTCTCCACCCCAAAAACAAGAAATACCTGAAAAAATGAAATGATGACATCATCATTTCATTTTTTCAGGTATTTCTTGTTTTTGGGGTAGAGAGGTCCGTAAAAAGTATGCCGAGTGGGTATATCATTTCATTTTTTCAGGTATTTCTTGTTTTTGGGGTAGAGAGGTCCGTAAAAAGTATGCCGAGTGGGTACTCGTTGGATGCGGAATTTAATTCCGCATCCAACGAGCTCTTCCGATCAAAATTTGAGTAAAAACACAGGCAGATATGTCAAAAATACAAACAAAAAAGTAGTTTTTTTCTTTTCTTCCTCCAAAATTAATAAATATTATTTTATTATTTTAACTATTATTTTATTAGTTCATTTTAGGAGACCCATTTTGAGTTGAAATTTCCTCTAATATGATTTATGATTGTGTTTTTCATTTGATACATATAGAAATTACTTTATGTTCATGTATGGATGATTTGTAATTTAGTCTTTCAAAAGTTGCATTTAAATTACATATATATGCGTGATGCTTAGAATAATTATTTGTTTTATTGTGTCGATACATATTCTGAATGCAAATTGATTTGTTATGTTGAATTGTTTCACAATATTGTGACTTTGTATTCATTCCTATGATTTAACACCTTCCTATTATAAATTCCTCTCCTAATAAGAATAGGTTTAAATTAAGTTTTATTTTTGTCTTTGTATAATAGATTGATTTATACCAAGATTAGATTATTAAATTTAAAAGAAATAAAAATTAAACTTTCAAAATCATAGCGGAAATTGGGCCCACATACTAGTCACAATGTATCACATAAAACATGACCAAGCCTAACTTGGGGCTTGTAATCAGGTACTTTCCCTTGCTGTTGACGTGGTTATTTTGACCCATCAACAAAATGGCGCTAAAAGGAGGGACATGAAGATGAATGGATAATAATGAGATGATAAATACTAGACATATCCATTCCTCTTCTGTCCCACAATAGAAATATCCACTGCTAAGTGATCCCCTTAATTCTGAACTTGAACCAAGTTTCGATCCCCAAGTGACACTTGTTCACACCTTTGTATATTTTTTCCAAATATGAGGCAAATATCAACATCATACCCCCACACATGCCTCATCATGGATTGCATGTTCTAGGATTCCCCATCTTCTCCAAGCCTCCCAAGTCATAACCCAAGATTTGGGAAGGGAATTAGGGATTTTTCCTATAGAATATCTTCACCCCACTAGGAATCAACAATCCTGCTATGATAGAATTCTTGATGATTATATCCCAATGTAATGCATTAATAAATATTAATAATATTGATAAGTTATTAATATTATTAATGCACATATATATTTTGTTCATTACACCCAACCAAAATTTCCCCTAATTATCATCGACCAATACTACATAACACCGAAGTAGAGGATCTCAGAGCCCAAAACGATGAAACATAACCTCCAATCCCTCCCGTGTCCCCCCCAAGCACCGTCATAATTATTTGGGAGAAGAATATTCAGAAATTTAATCCTTGAAAACCATTCAGATGAAAGCTTTAAAACATTGGGAGACATGGCTGACACTAACACCAACACCAATAAACCTTGGACGGTCCAGGATGTGGTCGTGTTAGCTGGAGATGTCCGTGAAATTCCAAAACATCCCAAAAATTTCTTCCGAATTTTGACCTAGATAGGAGAGATTATGTTGATGACCACATGAAGAAGTTTATGATGGTGATTAGGCTTATGAATGTAGAACATGCAGATGCGGTATTTAGGTTGTTTTCATACACTTTTGAAGGTAGAGCTTCAACATGGTACTTCTATCTTAGACAATAGTCTATTACCAATTGGGGTGATTTTGAAAAAGCATTCATGAATAAATTTGGTGAAGATAAAAATCCCAGTGCTATTAGTCCGAGAACTGTCTAGGATCAAAATGGAACCTAAAGAAAAAATCAAAGACTTCAACAAATATTATTGACTTTACTAAACAAGATTCCAGACACATCTAGGCCAGTAGTGGATGTAACCATTGAATTCTACACCACTTATTTTCCCATTCCCATTGCAATATTCGTCAAGAGGGATGAGAATAATACACTTGATGCATACTTTGATGAAGAAATTAAAGTCGAAAGTGATATGCTTAGTTTAAAAGAGAATCCTGAAAATGAAGAAGAACACGACCACTTTGAAGAAAATGACTCCCCATATTAAAATTACTTATGAGAAAAAAGAAATGGATTCCATTGATATGAAATACCACCAAAAATATGACCACCGCACATGTCAACATGGACATCATTTAGAACCTTTTTATATTCCACGTGAGTTAAATATATGGAAATTATATTGAGTTAATTCCTTGCTGATACAAACTATGTTTGATTATCAAATAGTTCTTGTCCTACTGGTGAATCCACTATTGTTCATCATGCGATAAGTGAGAAGGGAATTGTTGGGTTTGAATATATACTAATACCTATCCATATCAAGGTTTTGAAGAGGCAATGCAGAATAAAATATTATACGTCAAAAAATTGTCTACTAGAATATCCCCCTCATCTCTTAGTAGCTCAAACATCAACTCATCAAAATCTAAGGACTTCTTAGATTTGGATGTGGAAAACTTGAAATCAAACTCTCAGGGGATGACAATCCATTTCGAATATTTTCCTTCCATTATGCCTCAAGTTAGAATATGTTTCATAGTACTGGAGCTTCCAAAACAAGCATACGTCTAAGAAGAATGTATTGTCTAATACTTTGGATAGCATGTAAATTTCAAACACCAATTTCTCAATTTGGAAATATCTCACCTCAGTACCAACATGTCCCTTGCTCAAGTAGTAAATCACATGTTCTGGATCAAGAACATGGCTATGGATGAATCTTATGTTGATAGGTATAACAAAAAATCCTTGTTGTACTCTAAAGGATCTAACAAAGGCATAGACATACGAGAAATTTTCAAGGCATCAAAGGATCATTGCACTTGATCATCCCAAACAAGTGGAAATCCTTGTTTCCAAAGGTGCATAAATAAGCACATTGTTGGCTATAAACCTTTGCAATATATTTGCTTTCCCTTAAAAACTTTGGAGTTGTTTAACTGTATGCGGTGGAGGTAATTGAACTATCATTTCCACCTTGAAGGGATAAGCCATGATCCCTTATTGGACATAATGAACCCAATACGTCACCCAAAAAGCACAAAAAAATGCATTTGTGAGGGTTTAATTGAATGTTATAATGATAACACCAATACAAAATTGCATGTAGAAGAGATAGCAATTATATTTGATTTTAAGAGCAAGCAGATAAGTCATATAGATAAGATTCAATAATGCAATTACTGGCGTGAAAAACGGTAGGACATGGCCCACTAAAATGTGGCTTCAACTTTGAAGACCAAACTTGCATCTTTAAATAAACAAAGGTTCCCCAAGGACAAATAAATATTGTTTTTATGTCAGTCTTCAAGGTGAACCCGAATCTAGTTGTTGCTAGAAAAACCATCCATGAATGAAAATATAACGTTCCCGATGCATTCATCAATAATATGATCAATGAATGGGGTAGGATAATTGTCTTTAGGACACTCTTTTTTCAAGTCCCTAAAATTAGTACAAACTTGAATCATACCATGTTTCTTATCTACTAGAATATGATTGATACCCATTTCATCAAGGGGATAAGATATATGAAGCTAGCGTGGAGTAACTTCTCCACCTCTTAATTGATAACACTTACTTTCTTTGGGTTGACTAGCTTAAGCTTTTGTCAAACTAGTTTGACATTATCATAAATTTAATTTCATGTTTGATGATATAGGGATCAATGCCAAGCATTTCTTCATGGGACCAAACAAAAAACGTCTCAAAATTCTTTAAAAGGGGCTTGGGAAGAACAATCGGCACCAATGTGAATGTTCTCAACTATACCGAGTTAGACATGTTGATGGGTATCATTTTTAAAATGTTGGCCAAGTTACCTTCTACAAACATGTCCTGTGTAATAATAGGGCGGTGGAACCAATCAAGATATCCTAGATGAACACGGTCTCAAGGCCAACCTCCATCTTCTCAAGCTCGGGTTAAAAAATGAGCAATGGTACATGTCTTCCCAAGGTCAAGTTGAATTCAATAATACTTCTATAATGGATTTGTCTAAAGTAAAAAACATATATAAAGAATCATTATAAAAAGGAAAATCAACAACCCAAATGGGAAAGGTATATTGATTGTACTCCTAGTGTAGGCGGAGATTTTGATCAACACATACATATACATAAGCTATCTATATGGAATGGTAAGACCATTCAAATGCAGATAAAATCATACTTATTCTTATAGTACTGATCTCACGCACACTAAGTAGCACACATGGATCATTTTCATGGTCATGATGGGGACATAAGATACCGTGAACATGGACAAAGTTCCAATGTAGAAAACTAGTGGGGTAGAGTGAAAATACCAATAAACTTGATGAATCTTTGAACATATCCACACCAATTCTATCCATTGGTTCTTTATAATCATTGATAAATGGAATAGTAGATTTTAAGTTGGATATATATTCAGAAATGGGATAATCTAATTAGTTAATGGCAATGGTTTTTTCTTTATTGGGAAAATGAATAACTTTAAAGACGAAAGATATGACAACCATCACTACATCCCAAAAAGAAGATGTATTTGTTGAGTTTTCATTGTTATAAGAGTTTAACCTTGTTCTAGGGTTTTGAGTGACTCTTCACTCATTATTAGGGGATCACAAAACACTAAGTGATGTAGAAAAGAGTGATATGATTATAAGATTTGAGTAATATAAAAGTTATGTTAACTTTATGATCTAACTTATCAATCACATAGTTTAATATTGTTACTTTTAATTATATTTTTGATTTAGAATATTAATTATTTATTTTAAATGATAATTAAGTGATATAAATAAGATTACCTAAACAAATTTCTCCATAAAGTTGCAGTTACATTTTTTATTTAGACTTAAATGATAACTAAATGATATGAATAAGATTGCCTAAACAAATTTCCCATAAATTACAGTAATAAAATGACACTATTGTGTGAAATGAATCTGGCATTTTTTTTTTCCGTTTCATGTGCATATTCTTTCATTTAGTATCAGAGCGCACCTTTAGTTCTTAACGACCTGATTAGATGCTTTTACCTATGGTAGTTTTCCATAGCGTCTTGGTAGTGAACTATGAGAGGTGTAGTCGATGAATGACGTGAGGTGATGGTCCTACGATGAGCATGGAGCAAAAGAAGCGCTGTAGGTGTAGGCGTAGGTCTGTCTTTTCTTTTCTTTTGTGTCGATCTTCAGCAATTGTGATCGTACTAAGTTGAACACTGAATCGGTGCCTGCTCCTAATTAAAATGCATACCAACAAATGCCGGCATCAATGGTAATGCTTTGCAGCTGTCAATTCTTGTAAATTATCAAATCCATTCTTGAATTGTTTCAGTCCACTTGCAATCTTCGTTGAGATCTTCTATCTGCAATATCAATTTGGAATTTGTGGTAAATCTTCGTTGACATATTCTATCTGCAATATCAATTTGCAATTTGTGGTAAATCTGATTGATAGATAAATGTCCTATGTGACAAAAGTTTTATCTGTTTTGGATTCAGAGTGCAGATCTTGATTCATTGTCGAGCGATCTGAGTTGTTATGATCTTGATTTATTGTCGAGCGATCTCAGTCGTTATGAAGTTGTTGTAGTCTGTGATTGGTATATGCTGGCAAAAAGTATGATTGCAATACAAAAAGCCTGTTGAATACTTATTGATCTAACACTAAAGTAGATTTATATTGAAGGGTCCATATGCAATATTTTTCTAGCAGATCTGGCCAGTTTTGATGGAATAGTCCAGCGTTCCATCATACTCCAACCTCAACAAAAAAATTGCTCTCTAAATCATCTCAAGAGATCCATTTAGAATTTGGTGATCTGAATTTCCACATATAACAAGAAGAAGAACTGTAGCCTTTGATTATGTTTTCCGATCGTGACCTCCATAACATTAATTAATGTCAAGGTTACCAGTTATAGGACAGCGATTGCAAACAAATCAGATCACATTTCTGATTGTGATATGAGATGGTGATTGTGTGGTTTATGGTGTATGTTTTTTTTGAGATGGTTGATGATGATGTCTTATGTGTAGTTTTGACATACACTTTCGATTCGTCATGCAACTATAACCACTTGGAGTAAATGAGCAAAGCACATTCAAGGATTCAACAACAAAATTTAGTCAAGCACTAAGCATTGGACAACTCAATTAAGTGATTAATCAAAGGTGTATCTCACATCAAGGGACTCGCACATCAATTCAAATTGAAAATCAACATCATCTTTAAGCAATATACTTGCAAATAGTTGTTTTTGTAAGTGCCAATTAGAAATCTAGTTGAGTTGATTTGTAATCTTTGGGTACATTTTGGGTTGAACATGACACCCTCTAATTTATGAGTCTTAATTGAAATTATTGTATCAAACAAAGTGTCAATCAATCATTGTAAAATTTCATTTTGGGGTGCATGATCGGTTGTGCCCGACACCCTAAAATTGTGATCTAAGTTCAATCAAGCGTAAAATAAATGCAAGTGTGAAAAATACAACCAAGCGAGCGTGAAAACAAGCAATAGCAAGCGAGCGAGTTCAAGCAAGTCTGACAATGGGTAAAGGTGTAAAGAGATTACAAAATGATAATCAAGATATCAAAGAACTTCAAGAATCCATAGAAAATTTTGAAAATCAAATTGTTCAACTTCAAGAGAAAATTGGAATGAAGGAGCAAGTGATTACTTTTCTTCAACTAAAATTGCTTAGAAAGGAAATGATTGATAAATCTTGTGACACAAGTGATCTAATTCAACAAGTTGATGCAAGTTGTCATAGAGTTGATCTACTTCAAAAGGTCTATTATACTTGTGATACAAATGATCTAGTATAACCAGGTCATACAAATGCTATGATTGATAATTCCTTATGTATTGATGAGAAGGAATCATTGATAAACACTTTTGAAGATGATGATTTCAAACAACTCCAACATTGACAATATTCTGAACTATTATTTGTTCTGAACAACCCTCTCTATGATTATAATGACGATTCAAATCAATAATGTGTGCAAGAGAAACTCAATAAGCCAACTCCAAAATCAGTCTCCAATGAAGATGAAACAATCTATGAACCTATAATTCAAGTGTTTTCTTTTGAGTTCAATGAAGAAAACATTTCAATGGTGCAACGACATATGCATAGAACCAACTTCCAATCTCATCATCAAACCTTGGGAAGAAATCAACAACAACAAGCACAAAACATGACTTGGATATGAAAATGATATGAAAATAATGTCCCTGCATGATCTTTCTCATTGATTTCTCAATTTCCATTTTTCAATCCTTGATTTAAGGATTTTGAGTGTGGTCATATTTTTTGTACAAAACTTATGTGGCCGACCATGATTCCTCCTAAGAACAAATATCAAGCCCAAGAAAAAGTGTGGCCATGCATGCATAAGAATGCAAAGCATTGACCTGGAGATAGTAGTCTTCACCTGTTTCATTAATTCTAAATAGGAGTACCTTAAATTCATGTTCCTCTCATCAAGGGTGTAAAATATCCATATAACAAACCATGAATGGGGGTGTAAAATATCCATATAACAAACCATGAATGTCCCATTCATGGGTGACACACTTAACAACCTTATGGATTTGAATCTTCTCTCAATGTATATTTCTAACCCATTATCAACCATTTCAACCGTAGTTAGGACTAATATTGTACTTCAAAATTTGGAACCATGTATAGAGACAAACTATGGAAGAAGTCATACATCCAAGAAAAATTATAGGAAGTGGAAAAAGGAGGAGGTACTTGAATTGGATCCCTACAATAATAGGTTGATGTATGCATATGAGGGAAATATTTCCATATGGATACCTTTGAGGCTACTCAAACTCAAGTATAATACACCTATAAATACTAATATTACAAGAAAATGGGGATCACTTTCAATCTAAAATGGATTTCTCCCATAGATTAGATTGATGTCTCAAGGAAGTCCACAGAGAGTATCTTTGACGAGTACACCCAAACTTCTACAAAATTGAAAATAAGTTTTTCGATGAAGATAAATTGTTTTCCAAGACTAAGGTGAAAGATACAAACATAACCATATGGACCTGGACTGCCAAATGTAAGTTAAAAGAGGTTGAGACTGAGTTTGAGGCAATAATCAGATTGAAAGAATTTAATTAGTAGTTGAAGATTAATAAGATAAGTTGTATAAAGGGTAAAGAATCTTACAACATCATTGGAAAAGCATGAAGTGGACATGAAAACTCCACGGGGGGGTCAGTCAGTGAACTTTTTACATAGCACGATTGTTCGTAGGATATTAAAGAATATCCCTAATTTCATTAAATAATGGAAAATCCCTCCTAACATTATATTGTTGAACCCCCCTCCCAATATACCTTCTCATTTTAGAAAACCCCTAATTTCACCAGATATTGTAGGTATCCATTTTTATCAACCCATTTTTAATACCACGTTTATATCATATTATCAAGTTGTAACAAATATGATCCCTAATGCTAGGCTTAGTGTAAAATATTGCCAGCGAAACCTTGATCAATGGTGATGTTCATGAAGGCTTAATATTCCCACCAGGTTTCCAATCTTGTTTTGGTTTGAAGGACATCTAAATTACATGTCATGAAAAGGGATCAAGCTAAGTTCAAGTCATGGGTATCCCTAGACTTTAGCATGTATTTATGGATAGACTTCTTGAAAAAAATGGTATAACCTCAACTTTCGATTATGCAACATGATATCCTTTTTCCAGTACATCTCATCAAGGGGAAGATCATGTTTATGAATTTTATTATTTTCTTATGGTTTTTTCATCACCCATTTTCATGGCCCTGGGGCAATGAAGTATTAGATAAATCCCATTCCTGAAGAAAATTATTCTAAAAAAAACTTTATAAGTTCGATGATTTGGAGGTATAAATCTAGCCCATGATTTGGAGGTATAAATCTAGCCCATGATTCAGAGGTATAATTCTAGCCCATGATTTGGAGGTTATTCCTTAGCAAGAGTTAGGACTAATATAAATCCATACCATGATTTGGAGGTATCAATGTATGCCGTGATTTGGATGTTATTCCTTATCAAAAGTTATGATCAGTATGAATCTAGCCTATGATTTTGAGGTATTAATTGAGCCCATGATTTGGATTTTAGATTTTTATCATTTGAGCAATATGATCTTAGGATCTTATATGAGAGAATAACATGCACAACAATCAATCACAAGAGACAATAGACACAAATATTTTCCTCGGTGAAATCATAAAGGAGAAAACACCAAAACTTCCTCAGAGATAGAATGAGCACCAATGGCAGCAGTGAAACCCAAATACAAAAAGATGATCTCCAATGATTGTTCTCTCTCACTTGAGCGAGCTTCTCCTCTCTCACCTATGCTCTATAGCTGGGTGAGTGTGTGTTTCAAATAGAGAGTCACTCTCTATTTATACTATTTTTTCAACTTGACAATCACTTACCAGGGCCGACTTCTCTAGGAGATTCTAATAACCCTAGTGCCCCACAATTGCGGGGACTTTGCCCCCTAATCAACAAGGAGGGTTAACCTCTATGACTTTACACGACTTGATTACATTAATTATTCTCTTGATAGGAACATCGAGGACCAATAAAATACAATATATGAAATATACAAGTGAATACATTCTGAAGTTACAAATACATCAACACTCCCTCTTAACTAGGAAGGTATTCTCTAGACACAATTCACGAGCACAAGTCTTCGTCACTGGATCATCATCACTAGATCATCATCAAAGTTGGATCATTACTGGATCATCATCATCACTGCTTCTGCTATCTCGATCAAATGGTGTTATCTCTCAATTCTACTTGTCAGAGGAAGTTCTACAGATCCAGCCCTTTTTCATGTTGGTTGTAGGCCTAGCCTCCATGTAGGTCTTCATCTTCTTCAACACTTATATCTGACCATGGGAAGAACACATCAAACATCCATGTCAGAAAGGCCCACCTAGAACTTATATCTGACCATGGGAGGAACACATCCAACATCCATGTCAGAAAGGCACGCCCAATGCTCACATCTGACCATGGGAGGCCCAGCCTGTCACCATGTCATAAATGCCCAGCACTTACATCCATTGGCATGGTAGGACACACCATCTACCATATGAGGAAAGGCCCAACACTTACATCCGCCAGCATGGTAGGACACGCCATCTACCATCCGAGGAAAGGATCTGCGCTTACATCCATCGGCATGGTAGGACACACCATCTACCCTCCGGGTAAAGGTTCTACACTTACATCCACCTATATGGTAGGAAACACCATCTACCATCTGAGGAAATGTTCTGCACTTACATCTACTGGTGTGGTAGGAAACGCCATCTACCATCTGGGAAAGGCTCTGCACTTACATCCACCGAAATGGTAGGACACACAATATACCATCCCAGGAAAGGCTTTGCACTTACATCCAATGACATGGTAGGACACACCATCTATGATCCAGGGAAAGGCTCTGCGCTTACATCTAACCATGGGAGGCCCAGCTTGCCACCATGTTAGAAAGGCTTAGCACTTACATCTGACCATTGGAGGAACCAATCCTACCACCATGTCAAAAAGGCTCTACACTTTTATCTGACCATGGGAGGAACCAATGCTACCACCATGTCAGAAGGGAACACAGACTCATCACTTCCCCTTGGAAGGAACCTCGATCTGGAGAACACCCAGCTTCTCCCTAAAGTACTCAAACTTCACTCTGGCTAATGGCTTGGTCAACAAATCATCTATCTGCTCATCTGTCGCAACATACTGGAGCTTCACTGCTCCTCTCTGCACCATATCTCTGATATAGTGATTTTTGATCTCGATATGCTTCGACTTGTCATGGAACAATGGGTTCTCTGACAACTTCACACAACTCTGGTTGTCACAATATATACAAGTAGCAACCAACTGAAGATCAAACAAATAATATAGTAGCTTCCTCAACCACACTACCTCACAACTAGCCGAACAAGTTGCGACATACTCTGCTTCGGCTGTACTTAGTGCCACGCAGGATTGCTTCCTGCTAAACCAAGAGATAACACCTAATCCCATACTGAAGAAACACCCCGAAGTGCTCTTCCTATCAATGGAACTTCCTGCCCAATCTGAATCCACATAACCTTCCAGGTTAATCTTTTGATTCACCCCATACTTGACCCCATAATCAACTGTACCCTTCAGGTACCTCAGAATATGCTTTGCAGCAATCAGGTGAACATGTCTCGGATCTCTCAAAAACTGGCTCAATGTGTTCACAAGAAAGTAAATATCTGGTCTCGTATTCATCAGGCACATCAAGGACACAATTATCTAATGATACATCGTAGCATCAATCAAATCTGATGAAGCATCACTCAATAGATTCAGGTTCGATGCCATAGGTGTGGTCATGGCCTTGCAGTCCATCATCCCGAACCTCTTCAGGATCTCTATTGCATACTTCCCTTGTCCCACGGAGATTCCATCTGTATTCTACCACACCTCCATGCCTATAAAGTAGTACATCATACCGAAGTCCTTCATCTTGAACTCAACAACAAGCTTCCTCTTCGTATCAACAATCAACCCATCCTCACCTGTTACGAACAAGTCATCTACATATAGTAGGAGTATCACATGGTTTCCTTCCTCAACCTTATAATAAAGGTTGGAATCCTCTTTACTCTTGGTAAAGCCTAATCGAGTCAGGAAGCTGTCAATTATGTCGTACCATGTCCTGGGTGCCTATTTCAAACCGTACATGGATTTCTTCAATTTACACACATGATTTTCCTTGTCATGTGTCTCAAAACTGAGTGGCTGCTCCACATACACTTCCTCTTCCATTACACCATTCACGAAAGTAGTCTTGACATCCATATGGTGTATCTTCCATTTCATTACTGTAGCTAGAGCAAGTACTGATATGATGGAAGTGTATCTGGCTACAGGTGCAAAAGTCTCCTCATAATCTATCCCTTCTTTCTGGGAGAAGCCACGAGCCACAAATCTTGCTTTATATTTATCTATGCTACCATCTACAACATGATTGATCTTGTAGATCCATTTGGAAGTCACAATAGACTTCCCCTCTGGTCTTGGGACAACATCCCAGACATCATTCTTCATGATCAGCTGGTACTCCTCAATCATATCAACCTTCCATTCTTTCTTCTTTGCCGCTTCTTCATACTTGGAAGGTTATTTATCAATGATGTCACATAATAGGGCTACATATCCGAAGTAGGACCTATTTCTCTTCCTTTCTCTGTGCATTTCTTCTGGAGCCCCATATCTTTCTACACCTTGGATAGCCTCTCATACCCATTCATGTTTCCTCTTGTGAGTATTCTTCTCCTGGGGTTCTTCTATTTCTTGATCTTCATCTTGAGTTGCATCATTCATAGTTGTATCTTGAATTATGGGTGCTTCTACTTCTTCAGGGTCTTCAACAGGTCTCTTTCTGGATTTGTTGTAAGCTGAGTCTTCGTCAAATGTTAGGTCTCTGCTGATGTCAATCTTCTTGAATCCTGGGAAGTACATTCTATAAGCCCTCGAGCTTTCACTATATCCCAAAAATATACCCTTCTTTCCTGAAGGATCTAAATTTTTCCTCTTTTCTTTTGGAATGTGTATATACACTAGACAACCAAATATTATGAGATGATTGACTTCTAGTTTCTTGCCATAGAATACTTCTTTAGGTTTCTTGTTCTCAAGTACTCTACGCGGAGTACAGTTCTGTACATACACAGTTGTCCTAGCAGCTTCTGCCCATAGATGCATGGGAAGATCTTGATCATGAAGCATTGCCCTTGACGTTTCCATAATTGTTATATTCTTCCTTTATGCAACCCCATTATGTTGCGGATTATATGGAGTAGTCAACTCACTCTTAATCCCTGAATCTTTGCATAATTCTTTGAATTCATTTGATGTGAATTCTCCGTCATTGTTTGATCGAAAGGTCTTGATTTTCTTTTCTGCGTGGTTCTCGATCAAGGATTTGAATTCTTTGAACTTGCTGAATACTTCATCTTTGTTTTTCAAGAAGTATATGTATGTCTTTCTAGAAAAATCATCAATGAAAGAAACATAGTATGCATACCCACTCAATGAACTGGATGACATCAGAGTGGATGATTTCCAAGATTCCTTTTGCCTTGCTCTTGCTACTTGGAAATGTCTTCTTTGTGTTCTTTCCTTTCGCACATCCTTTGCAAAATAATTCATGTTTTTCCTGTATTTTTGGAAGACCTTCAACAACTTTGCTTACAAGTGGTAGTTCCCTATAGTGCACATGTGCAAGCCTTATGTGCCAAAGTTAATTTGGCTCTACTGAGTCATGGACCAAGGCTTGTTCTGGTTGGCCCTTTATCTTGTATAAGCCTCCCTCTTGTTCTCCAATCACTACTACATTATCTATAGTCTTTCCCTTTGGCCACATAAGGACTTGGCCATCTACAAATGCAACCCTTATGACTTTTGAATCTAATGCAAATATGGAGAGGAGATTCTTCTTTAGTCTTGGTACAAATAAGTCATCCTTCATCTTCATAGACTTTCTAGAGTCTATCTTATAGGAGGATTCACCACTACCTTTTATTGGATAGTGGTAGTCATCCCCAAGTTTTACTTTATGGGGTGATTCATGTTCGAATAGTTTCACAAAATATTCCTTGAATCCCATCATGTGTTTGGAAGCCCCACTGTCTATAATCCAATCATGGCTTCCATGTGTGACAGTTCCCATGAGGGCATAAATCAAAACATACTCTCCATCACTTGAAGAATCCTCACTTTTTTGTTTGACTCTCTTCCTAGGAGGATCATCATCCTCTGCAGTGTGAGCATGATGTTTTCTTTTGTCCTCTTCTTGTGAGAGTTACTCTTATTTCTAGGACAATCTCTGGAAAAGTGTCTTCTCTCATCACATGTAAAACATATGAGTTTATATGGATCTATGTTGGATCTTCTAGGGTTATCTTTCTGGTGAGAATGCTTACCTTTGGGATGATGATAGTCCCTTCTGCTTTTCTTGGAGCATACTGTGAGAGCTTGATCTTCACTTCCCATCTTTTCTTCTCGGGATACTATTCGAGCTTCTTATTATGAGCATTAATCCCATAGTCGACTAAAGGTGAATAGCTTTCTTCTAGCACAAATCCCTTGAATGAAAGAGTCACATGACCTAGGGAGACCATTCAAGGTGGTCATCACAATTTTTTCATTCTCTACTTCTTCATCTATTGCTTCAAGTTGTTCTTTGATATGGGAAACCCTTGTAAAGTAAGACTGTATGGTCTCCACATTCTGGATCTTCAAATTCTTCAATTGATTTCTCAAAGTCATCTTTCGATTTATATTCTTCCCTTCAAATAGCTTGGTTAGGGCATCAAACATCTCTTTAGTTGTCTTTAGGGAGGACACCTGTGGTATAAGGTAATCCTTGATTGAATCAGCAATAATCCTCTTGGTCTTGATCAAGTTCTTCTTGTGTAAGGCCTTAGCCTCATCTCCCTTTGGAACTAGAACCTCTTCATTGATGTAGGAGTCCAGTTCATTTTCTTCAAGAACTAGTGAGATCCTATACTTCCATGCTCGGAAGTTATCATATCCCTCAAGCTTTTCGTCAAGATTGGTGTGATGATACATATTAACTGAAAACCTCAAATGGAAATACAAAAGATTTAGATCTTACCAATTTGAGAAGCTGAAAACTGGATCTGGAGCTGATCTTCTGCAGTGATGGTTTTCTGGTTCCGAGGAAAATTAGGGTTTGACTTTCCCAGAGTTCTACTCAACCAAAAATTTCAATCTTGGTCTAAACTTTGATTTTGAGGAGGAGAGTAAACCTATGCTGGGATCACTCAAAAATTCCACTTCTGTGAAAAGCTCTAATTTCCTGATGTAGTGGTAGGTCAAAAACTGAAAAAGCTTAGAATCAGATTCTGCTTCGACAGAAATATGCGCCCTTCAATGGAGAGTCAGTCTAGCCTCCTTTTGTTGATGGATTGTGGAGAGAGACCCAAAAAGTAAGAATCCCTAGCTTCTGCAGCTGCACAGTGTCTTCTTCTTAGGTTAGCTCTGATACCATGTTAGATTTTTATCATTTAAGCAATATGATCTTAGGATCTTATCTGAGAGAATAACATGTACAACAATCAATCACAAGAGACAATAAACATAAAGATTTTCCTCGGGGAAACCATAAAGAAGAAAACCACTCAACTTCCTCAGAGATAGAATGAGCACCAATGGCAGCAGTAAAATCCAAAGACAAAAAGATGATCTCCAACAGTTGTTCTCTCTCTCACTTGAGTGAGCTTCTCCTCTCTCACCTATGCGCTATAGATGGGTGAGTGTGTGTTCCAAATAGAGAGTCTCACTCTCTATTTATACTAGTTTCTGACTTGACAATCACTTACCAGGGCCTACTTCTCTAGGAGAGTCTAATAACCCTAGTGCCCCACAACTGCAAGGAATTTTCCCCCTGATCAACAAGGAGGGTTAACCTCTATGACTTTACATGACTTGATTGGATTAATGATTCTCTTGATAGGAACATCGGGGACCAATGAAATACAATATATGAAATATACAAGTGAATACATTCTAAAGTTACAAATACATCAACATTGGAGGTATGAATACATTCCACAATTTGGAGGTTATTCTTCATCCCACCCAAATAAAATAACCCCCAATATTTATATTACTATGTCAAATTAAACCCCCGCTTTGACCCCTTAATACCAGGCAATATATTTTTGATGCTTTTAGGACTATTCAAACCCCCAATATGAATGGACGTGATATGATATTGTCTCGCTAGTGAACCCCCCGTGGAAAACTCCAAGAGAAAAAGTTGATAATTCTACAAGGAACCAAGGAGCATAAGATACTTTCTTTGGAAACTCAACTGGCCACAACCCATGTAAAGGGGCCGTGAAGAAATTGAAGAAAGAGACAAGACCTTAAAGGAACTAGAGAAAAGAAAGCAAGTTGCACCAAAAAGGAAATACTGGAAATAAAATTATGATTCATACAATGAGGTTGGTTTGATATAAAGTAAAGGATGATGTGCCCAAATTGAGACCTTATTTAAATAAGCTAAAAAAAATGTCTCCTAATGTGGAAAAATTAGAAAAGGATGTTAAAAAACTAGAGATAATGCTAATGAGTTACTACCAACCAGAAGATTGTTAAGGGTGTGAAGGAATAGAGACTGACCTATCTCAAGGAATATTTGTTAAGGAATTCAAACTCACGTGGTTGGTTTATTTCATTCTACCTCACCCCTTGAATCAAAAGTGTGTGTGGTGATTGATTGCGTTCTTCTCCCAAGTATAGATTAAGCAAAGGACAATGATGATTTAGTAGTGGGTTAGTGTAAATACCACACACAATCAATACATCAGAGGTGGTAGATGAAATTATGTTTTCTGATAAATTCTCGAGTATTTTCATGCATTTCAAGAATGATGCCTAGGTAAACTTGTTAGCACAAATCACAACACTTGACCTAGTAGGAACATCAAGTGAACAACACAACAAAGGTAGATATACCAAGGGGTTCAACTCAGAGACATCCTAAATAAAGGTAATATAATTTATCCATTCAAGCAATCCCATTAAGATAAAATAGCCACTTATCCTAGGGTCAACTATAGTTATTTTGGTTAACTTTACTCAACCATAATCTTTTAATTATTTTTTAGAGTTAGAATTAGCTCAAAGGAGTTTAACTAACTGTCGAATCCCATCGAAATATTATGGGGCTACATCACCTTATTAACAATGTTTATTTTTAAAGTGAAAAATCACCATTTTTGAATAAATTTGAAAAAAATTAAAGAAATTTTAGGCTATTTTTTCATATTTTGATTATAAAAAGGGAAAAAAATTGTAGCCTAATTTATGATAATAATTATATATTTATAGTTTTCGTATAAGAATAAAACCTTTTCGTGAATATATATTAGGAACCCTTACCAATTTTACCAAATCCATGACCACACATCTTAAATTTTAGGGAATAATTGTTACATGTGTAGTTTTAGATAGATATTGATACTCTTGGGAGTGCCATGAACTTATTTTTGTGATCATGCAAATACTTTTATGAGACAACATAACATCTTTTAGTAATTGATTTTTTTTTTACTCATTTTAACATGTAGATGGTATAGCATGTTGTAAATAGTATTTTCATGTTGGTGTTATTTAGTATATTGAAAAAAAACGTAGTATAATATAAAATGAGAACTTGCACGATTTTTCATTTTTTTGGAGGTCATATTTAGTAGTTGTTTTAATATTCATTTCGAAGTGGTGTTACAGGTAGCACCCCTTTTTTCAGAGGCTAAATTTGATTTTTTTTTGAAATCCAATCCAGTGCCCTTGCAAACAAAATCGTAAATCGACCCACAAACCAAAAACTGGTGTTATTGGTAGCACCACCATTTTTTTTCCAGAGCCAAAATCACAACCTTTTTGGTAACCCTAGGCAGTGCAACATGGTGTTGCTACAATCAAACCACAAAATTATAACTTGTTTAATTTTGTTGCCTTAACACCCGATGTTGTTGCAACAAAAAATCCAAAATGAATTCACATCTCGAAAAGAGGTGCTACCAATGCCATCCCTCTCCTTTGATGGGTTACATTTGCCTGTTTTTTTTAGAAAAAAACAAAAAATTAAGCAAATGAAAAATTATTCAAACTTTAAAAATATATATAAAAAAACTCCATGCATATTGTGAAAAAAAAATACACACTAGAAATGTTAAAAATAAATAAAAGAATGAAAAAAAATGCATTAAATCTTGAAAAAAAATAAAAAATATTCAAAAACTAAAATAAATTTGAAAAAAAAAACAAAACACTAAACAATGGGTAAAATGAATGTGAAAAAAAAAGAAAAGAAAAGCTAAACAATGGGGAAAAATAATTTGAAAAAAAAATTAAAATCTAAAGAAAAACATAAAAAACCAAAACCATTAACCACCCCTTAAAAACTAAAAAAAAGAAAAACATAAAACAAAAACAAAAACAAAACAAAACATTACCCCCACCCCTTACCTCCTCTCTCCCTTACCCCACTCCACATAATTCTTACCCCTCTCCCTTCTCCTCCCCCCCCTCCCCCCCCAACATCCCTTGCTTCCCTTGTTACCCCCTCTCCTCTTCACTCTCCCCTTCCCCATTTCACATAACATAAAAATGTTATGTGGAGTGGGGAAGTGGGGAGGGTGATGTGGTGAGGAGGCAGGGGTGTAAGGGGGTGAGCATGGAGGGGATAAGGGGGTAGGGGAAAGGAGGGCTAGAAAGGGGGGAGGGGTAAGGGGGTGGTAAAGTGGTGGGTAAGGTGGTGGCGGAGGAGCGACGTGATTTTGAG
The DNA here is from genome assembly GCA_001517045.1 of Pseudotsuga menziesii. NCBI lineage: Eukaryota > Viridiplantae > Streptophyta > Pinopsida > Pinales > Pinaceae > Pseudotsuga > Pseudotsuga menziesii. The sequence continues at coordinate 105,374 of LPNX010647620.1, read as the reverse complement.
AATCATGTCGTTCCTCCATTACCCCCTTTGCCAAATATTTTTAAGTTTCGATTTTTTTAATTATTTTTTAAAATTTTAATGTGTTTTTTTCTTTCTATTTTTTAATTTTTTCTTAACATTTCTTGTGTCCTTATATATATATAACCTTTTCATCTACTTATTTTTTGTTTTAGAAAAAAACTTAAAAAGTTTATATATTTTTAGCAAAATGTAACCCGATAAAGGAAAGGGGTGCCACTGATATCACTTCTTTTTGAGTCGTAGGTTTATTTTGGCCTTTTTGTTGCGATGACGCTAGCTGTTAAGGTGGTGATGCCAAACAAGTTGTAATTTTGGGGGTTGATTGCAACGCTACCATGATGCAATGCTTGGGGTTACCAAAAATGTTGTAGTTTTGGCCCTAAAAAATGTGGTGCTACTACACCGCCCAAAGTTACTAAAAAGTTTTAATTTTAACTTAAAAAAAATTATGCTACCAGTAGCACCACTTTTCGATTATGTTTTTTTTTTTACACAAAAATATGATTTTTTATGGCTAGAGTTCTCGTTCTTTGTATATAGTTTTTGTTTTATAGTATATCACGTTAAAAATGTCTATGTATTTCTAAAGACATTTCTCTAGTGTTATTGTTATCTATTGTAAGTTTTTTTAACATTTCTTGTGTCAATATATATATATATATATAAAACTTTTTTATCTACATATTTTTGTTTTAATTATTTTGTTTAGGAAAATGTAACTCGATAAAGGAAAGGGGTGCCACAGGTAGCACTTCTTTTTGAGTCGTAGGTTTATTTTGGCCTTTTTGTTGCAACGATGATGATTGTTAAGGCGACGACACTAAACATGTTTTAATTTTGTATGTTTCTTGCAGCACCACCATGCTGCAGCGCTTGGGGTTACCAAAGAGATTGTAATTTTGGCCCTAAAAAAAGGTGGTGCTACTGCAAGACCCGAAGTTACTAAAAAGTTTTAATTTTAATTTCGAAAAAAAAATGATGCTACCAGTAACACCACTTTTCGATTTATGGTTTTTTTTGTGTTTTTTTCAACAAAAATATGAATTTTTATGGCTAGAGTTCTCGTTCTTTGTATATAGTTTTTGTTTTATAGTATATCGCGTTAAAAATGTCTATGTATTTCTAAAGACATTTTTCTAGTGTTGTTGTTCTATATGTTCTAATACACAAAATATTATTATTATTTCAATGATGTATGAATGACACCCATATATGAGTTTTATTGCTTAATTTTCAAGGTAGTAACAAAATATAAATGGGTTATCACCGAAGATAAATGACAACTTCTTTTATAAGTATGGTTTGATTTCCAAATAGTTGGATACTTTATGACTTATATAATTAAAAAAAAACCTTGCTCATTAAATAGTTTGATACTTTATGACTTATATAATTAAAAAAAACCTTGCTCATTAGCCCCTTAGTGTGTTGCAGTGGCCACTTTTATATAAAAACATTTGTGATTTCTTGGATGAATTTTGTAGACAATGAAATGAGTTGTACTCATGACTCTAGTTTATCTACCTTAATACCAATAAATGGATCTATTAAAAAAATGGTGTTATATATAGTTTCTTATGCCATGTTAATTGAATAAATTACTAAATTGTACTCATGATTTAATCATGGAGGAAATATAGTTAACTCTTTCACATGGGGTCTCACAACCAAAACCAATAACGAAGCTGAAAGATTATCTCTTTATCATGGTCTTGAATTAATTTTGGAAAAAAACCATCCCAAGGCTAATGATATTTGGCAATTCAAGGAAGGTTATCCAAAAAATTAGATCCAGATATAAAAAGGGCACTGTCAGATGCGAAATAAATTACGACAGGATTTTCCACCTCAAAAAACCCAAACAAGTTAAATTCTACCACATTCTTCGAGTGAATAATGAATTAGCCGACAAGATAGATAATCAAGGAGCTAGGTTCAAACAAGGGGAAACTGTTTATGCTAACCAAAAGAGGAATTATAAATACATTCCATAACCATCACAAGCTGGATCTTAGCTCTATGATAAAGTCGAATTTCATAGTTGGCATCTCATGGCTCAAAGGGATGCGTGGGATATGGAGATCGTGCCATATGAAGACCAACACTAAAGGGCCATTTATTGCCGCAGTCCTACGGGACCTCGAGGGTGGTGTTTGCACAAGCAAAATGGAGGAGCAACAGGTAAATTGGGGAGACTCTCGGAATCCCTGTTCATTGTTTGCATACATGCGAGTGGGACAAGAATGTGAAGAAATTCTGCATTTGCAAGGGTGGTTTGAATATTTTCTTTATTGGTTCGAAGGTGATACTCCACAGGGGATGGTAAAAGAAGGTTGGGACACTGGTTTCAGCTCCAACATAAAGTTTCACAATAAATATCTTAAATTGCATATGCACATGGTTTTTAATGTCATTGGAGTGGGCATGAAGGAGAACATAGAAACCGCTGAGTATATCCGATACATATCCAATCAAATTGGTTGCAAGGACTCCATGATCGATGACCTTGAACGATATTTGAGGGAACTCATGGGTACTATGGACATCATCAAGGAAGAAGTGATGAAAATGGATAAAATTTCTTAGTTTAGCCACTTCCAGGAGTCTCCAAATGATGGAGATCGTCCTATGGAGAAATATTTTGTAGCTCAACCAGATATCGTCCTTAGACGAAAGAAGTTGTAATGTCTCTCATTCTGTCTTAATCAATTAAATGCTCTTTTTTGTATTTTGTTAAACCACGAGTTTGTTAAGGTTTATCCTTCTTATGTTATGGTTACCACTAGGAAGCATAGTAGGGGTCATACAAAATTGAATCTAGGCACAGTTATTGTTGTTGTCTCCCTTTCTCAGATATTCATGAAATATAGACTCTTTTTGGCACTGTAATGAATGTATGTGCACAACATTTTTACTAAATACAATATTTTCCAGTTTTTGTTAAAACAATGCAAGGATTCTAATGATTATAAGTAAAATATATTAGTCAAAATCGATCCTACCTATCCAATAGTCGAGTCAGTTACTAGCCTCATGGTATCTTAGCATGAGGCAAAATCTACCGTACCTTTAGATGTTTTTTTTTCTAGAAACTAAAATGGGGAAGAAAAAGAGGTAAGGAACTTACATGCAATCCCTCTTTGGACCACTAGATAGGGCATTGTCCTCCCTCAACTCCCTAGGGCCCCTCAAAATACGAAGAGCGGTGAAAATGTGTAAGGAAAGGGGATGATTATCTTGTTTATTTTTAGACTAAAAAACTCAAAATAGTAAACATCAACTAGTTAACACTCTTATACTACTAAAACAACTATGTAAACAAGTTCCCAATATTAACCAAGGTCTAAATCAATGGGTCGAGCAAATTGTGTAAGAAAGGATGGGTAAAAAAGTGGTAAATTGACACTTTGAAACATTCATACTTGTCATTTAACATGGCCATACATTATGAACAATAAAGAAAAATACTTGTCATTTAACAACAAGTTGTATGCATTCAAATATAATGGAAAAAAAAACTATAAATGATTTGAAATTGAACCGAGCAAGGTATAAATGTTTCAATTGAACTTAATAAAATTTGGTGACCCAAATCATCAATCTAATAGACTAGTACGCCCATATTACAACATGTGTTTGGGATGGTAATAAATTTTAAAAAATTATATATTTCTTTTCTATATGATTTCTAACAATTTCTAAGGTTTCTAAGGTAAATTAGGGGTTAGGAAATAAATTTTTTAGTGTTGTGACTTGTATGACAACTCCTAATAGGTTTGTTATATATACACACATACATACATACTTACATACATATATACATATATATATCTCATAATATTAATATTAAGATATATTATTAATATATATGGATAAGTCTTTCTGTTTTCTTCTTATAAGCTTATAGATTTTGTGTTCTTTCGCTTCTGAAATTATAACTCCTCTGTTTATGTTCATTTTGACCCTGTCGTTGGTCAAAATAATTTTTGTAATTTGGGTGTCGATAAGGAGTTCTTGTTTTTTTTTCTGCTCTATTGACTTCCTTTTGAACTTTGTTGGGGACCGAATTTGTATTTGTTTCTTCTTCCTCAACTTGAAATTTTTTTTTCCAGAGAGTTTGGATGCTTACTTTTGGATTTGAACTAATTTGTTCTCTAATAGTTTATTATTATTCTGAATATTCTCGAACCTTTCATCTTGTGACTGTTTGTACTCTTTTAACATCTTGATTTTTTCCTCTAGTTTTTTATTAAGATTCTCATACGATGGTTTTCTTCTTTCTATTTTAGTATTCTTCCTTCGAGGTCTTCATTGGAAAGTTCCATCTTTCGACTATTTTTTAGTTTCTTGATTTTTGTAAGTAATGTCTTGTTATGAATTATTAGTCAAAATAGTTCTTCGGTATTGCTTGCTATTTTTCCATTGATTTTCACAATTTTAAACTTTGCTTCTTCTTAGTGTTGTCATAATTTTGCTGGAGTTCTTCCTTATGTTGTTGATGTCGACATATATCTGATTCTTGAAAATGTAACCTGATAAAGGAAAGGGGTGGCACCGGTAGCACCTCTTTTTGAGTTGTAGGTTTATTTTGTCCTTTTTGTTGCAACGACACTGACTGTTAAGGTGACGTCACTAAAAAAGTTTTAATTTTGGGGGTTGATTGCAGCGCCATCATGCTGCAGCGCTTGGGGTTACAAAAAACACTGTAATTTTGGCCCTAAAAAAAGGCGGTGCTGCTGCATGACACAAAGTTACTAAAAACTATTAATTTTCACTTCAAAAAAAAATGATGCTATCAGTAGCACCACTTTTTGATTTGTGGTTGTTTTTTGTGTTTTTTTACACAAAAATATGAAATTTTATGGCTAGAGTTCTCATTCTTTGTAAATAGTTTTTGTTTTATAGTATATCGTGTTATAAATGTCTATGTATTACTAAAGACATTTTTCTAGTGTTGTTGTTCTAAATGTTCTAATACACAAATTATTATTATTATTTCAATGATGTATGGACGACACCCATATATTGGTTTTATTGCTTAATTTTCAAGGAAGTAACAAAATATTAATGGGTTATCACCGAAGATAAATGACAACTTATTTTATAAGTATGGTTTGATTGCCAAATAGTTTGATACTTTATGACTTATATAATTAAAAAAAACCTTTCTCACTAGCCCCTTAGTGTGTTGCAGTGGCCACTTTTATATAAAAACATTTGTGAGTTCTTGGATGAATTTTGTAGACAATGAAATGAGTTGTACTCATGACTCTAGTTTATCTACCTTAATACCAACAAATTGATCTATTAAAAAATGGTGTTATACAAGTTTCTTATGTCATGTTAATTGCATAAACTACTAAATTGTACTGAACAACCTCAACATATTATTGTTTCTAACTTATTAGTGAATATGTAAGGATTCTACAGGGGAGGAAGGAGCGGGGAGCGGGGAGCGGGGTGGGGGGGGGTATTTTTTATCATGGAGGAAATATAGTTAACTCTTTTGCATGAGGCCTCACAACAAAAACCAATAACGAAGCTAAATGGTTATCTCTTTATCATGGTCTTCAATTAATTTCGGTAAAAACCATCCTGAGGCTAATGATATTTGGTGATTCAAGGAAGGTTATCCAGAAAATGAGATCCAGGTATAGAAAAGGGAACCGTCAAATGCAAAAGAATTTACAACAGGATTTTCCACCTCAAAAAACCCAAACAAGTTAAATTCTACCACATTCTTCGAGTGAATAACGAAGTAGCCTACAAGCTATCTAATCAAGGAGTTAGGTTCAAATAAGGGGAATTATTTATGCTAACCAAAAGAGGAATTATAAATACATTCCATAACCATCACAAGCCGTCTCTTAGCTCTATGATAAAGTCAAATTTCATAGTTGGCATCTCATGGCTCAAAGGGACACGTGGGATATGGAGCCCGTGCCATATGATGACCAATATTTAAGGGGCCTTTATTGTCGTAGTCCTACAGGACCTCAAGGGTGGTGTTTGCACAAGAAAAATGGAGCAACAGGTAAATTGGGTAGACTCATGGAATCCCTGTTCATTTTTTGTAGACACGCGAGTGGGACAAGAATGTGAAGAGATTCTTCATTTGCAAGGGTGGTTTGAATATTTTCTTTATGGTTCGAAGGTTGGGACGCTGGTTTCTCTAGCATAAATTTTCGCAATAAATATCTTAAATTGCATATGCACATGGTTTTTAAAAGTCGTTGGAGTGGGTGTGAAGGACAACAGAGAAACCGCTGAGGATATCCAGTACATTAATCAAATTTATTGCAAGGACTCTAGGATCGATGACCTTGAATGAGATTTGAGGGAACTCATGGGTATCGTGGACATCATCAAGGAAGAAGTGCTGAAAATGGATAATATGTCTTAGTGTAGCCTCTTATAGGAGTCTCCAAATGATGGAGATTGTCCTATGGAGGAATATTCTGTAGCTCAACCATATATCGACCTTAGAGGAAATAATTTCTAATGTCTCTCCTTCTCTTTCAATCAGTTAAATGTTTTTTTGTGTTTTGTTAAACCAACAGTTTGTTAAGGTTTATCCTTCTTATGTTATGGTTACCACCAGGAAGCATAATAGGGTCCATACAAAATTGAACCTGGATACAATTGTAGTTTTTGTCTCCCTTTCTCAGATATCCATGAAATATAGACTCTTTTTGGCACTGTAATGAATGGATGTGCACAATTTTTTTACTAAATACAATCTTTTCCAGTTTCTGTTAAAAAAAATGCAAGGATTCTAATGATTATAAGTAAAATATATTATTCAAAATAGATCCTACCTATCAAATAGTCAAGTCAATAGTCAAGTCAGTTACTAGCCTCATGATATCTTAGCATGAGGTAAAAGCTACCTGCCCTTTAGATGTTATAGACTCTTTTTGGCACTGTAATGAATGGATGTGCACAATTTTTTTACTAAATACAATCTTTTCCAGTTTCTGTTAAAAAAAATGAAAGGATTCTAACGATTATAAGTAAAATATATTAGTCAAAATAGATCCTACCTATCAAATAGTCAAGTCAATAGTCGAGTCAGTTACTAGCCTCATGATATCTTAGCATGAGGCAAAAGCTACCTGCCCTTTAGATGTTTTTTTTTCTAGGAAGTAAAATGGGGAAGAAGAAGAGGTAAGGAACTTACATGGAATCCCTCTTTGGACCACTAGATAGGGTATTGTCTTCCATCAACTCCCTATGGCCCCTAAAAATCTGAAGAGTGGTGAAAATGTGTAGAGAAAGGGGATGATTATCTTGTTTATTTTTAGACTAAAAAACTCAAAAGAGTAAACATCAACTAGTTAACACTCTTATACTACTAAAAAAACTATGCAAACAAGTTCCCAATGTTAACCAAGGTCTAAATCAATGGGTCGAGCAAATTGTTTAAGAAAGGATGGGTAAAAAAGGGGTAAATTGACCCTTTGAAACATTCATGTTTGTCATTTAACATGGCCATACATTATGAACAATAAACAAAAATAGGTGAACAACAAGTTGTTTGCACTCAAATACAATGGAAAACAAGACTATAAATACTTTGAAATTGAACCAAGAAAGATAGAAATGTTTCAAGTGAGCTTAATAAAATTGCGTGACCCAAATCATCCATATAATAGACTAGTACATCCATATTAAAACACGTGTTTGGGATGGTAATAAATTTTAAAAACATATATATTTCTTTCCTATATGATTTCTGACAATTTCTTAGGTAAATTAGGGGCTGGGAAANTAATAGGTTTGTCATATATATATATATATATATATATATATATATATATATATATCATAATATTAATGTTAAGATAAATTATTAATTTATATGGATAAATCTTCCCGTTTTCTGCTTAGGTTGTAGAATTTGTGTTCTTTCGCTTCTGAAATTATAACTCCTTTGTTTATGTTCATTTTGACCCCGTCATTAGTCAAAATTATTTTTGTAATTTGGGCATCGATAAGGAGTTCTTGTTGTTTGTTTTTCTGCTGTATTGACTTCCTTTTGAACTGTGACGGGGACCGAATTTGTATTTGTTTCTTCTTCCTCAACTTGATTTTTTTGAGTCTGGATGCTTCATTTTGGGTTTGAACTAATTTGTTCTCTAATATATTATTGTTATTCAGAATCTTCTTGAACCTTTCGTCTTGCGACTGTTTGTCCTCTTTTAACTTCATGATTTGTTCCTCTAGTTCTTGATTAATATTTCACATACGATGGTTTTCTTCTTGTTGTTTTACTATTCTTCCTTCGAGGTCTTCATTGGAAAGTTCCATCTTCCGACTATTTTTACTTTCTTGATTTTCGTACGTAATGTCTTGTTATGAATTCCTAGTCAAAATAGTTCTTCGGTATTGCTTGCTATTTTGCCATTGATTTTCACAATTTCAAACCTGCGCTTATTTTTAGTATCATCATAATTTTGCTGGAGTTGTTCCTTCTATTGCTGATGTCAACATATATATGGTTCTTGACTTTTTAGCTTTATCTGGATTTGGGCCAATTCATCATCTTTTCTCATGATGAGCTTGTTTAAACGCTTTATGTCTTCTAAATCATTATCACTTCTATAAGGTGATTCTTTGTTATGTTCGAACTTTTTGATTTTGTATTTAAGGTCTTGGTTGTGATTTTTTAATCGATATATTTCTTAATTCTTATAAGCTAATAACAGTTTCTTGATATCTTTATTAGCTTTTTCCAGTTTTTTATTTTGATCTTTTGAGCGACGATTCTCTTGTTCTATCAACTTATGAATAATGATATGCTTACTCATCTCAAATTATAGATTTTTATTGCTTTCCTTGTAGTATCCTAATTTGCTCTCCAGTTTTGGCGATTGCAATTGTGAGTTACCTTTGCTCGTCTTTCATAAGAAAATATTTGCCACATATTGGACAAGAGCGATTGCCATTCTTAAAAAATGTCGGATAGTGGAATTCCATTTCGCAATAAAGACACTTAGTCCAAAATTTGGATTTCTATATGGAATCCATAATTTCTTTAACAAATCCACAATGGGCTTTAATGACTTCTTCAATATCTTTCGAGACTTTATTTCTGGTCTTTTTAATATCTTCTTGGTCTTCTTTCTTTTTTTGCATTAAATAATAATTGTAATGACAATTTTTAATTAATAATATTAATTATTGTTTAAAATAACACACACACACATATATATATTCCTAATAGAAAGCACTTAGAACTTTAAAAATAATAAATATTATTACAATATAATAATAATATTATATATATAATTTTTTTTGAAATGTATTATATTAGGGTTTGCAGGTCTGCACTAGAAGGAGGCTTGTAGCATTGCACCTGGAGTGGAGTGTAGATGTGGCAGTGATTGGTGTAGCACCCAGAGGGAATGTAGAAAGACACAGGTGGAAAGGAGTGGGAGCAGGTGGGCGTAGGTGAGAGTAATGCAGCAGGGTAGATGCAGGCAGACGAGATGGAGGTGCAAGCGGACATGTGGCGCGTATTTGGAGATGTGGACGGAGGTATGCAAGAGTACAAGGGAGGATGAAAGAGAGTAGAGGCACAATCGACAGAGGAGGGGAGGCATAAGGGTGGGAGATGGAATAAAGGAAGAGGAGGATGGAGTTGGATCGACAGGGAAAGCATGCAGGCAGGAGCGACGCAGAGATGAATGCGAGGTGGAATGGCAACAAATAGGGGTGACAACAATGGACAAGTGATAGAGGCAATGGCAAATATGTCCGTCGATTGATCCAACAAGATGTCAAGGAGGGTGCGTGAAGGAGGAAGACTTGTCAAGTGAAGGAGTCAGGGTTGGTGTGAGGTGTAGGTAAGGGTAATGAACGGAGGTGGTTGGCGTATGGAGCATAGAAGTTTGGAATGCGTAGGAATATGTGTGAGGAATGCAAGAGGAAGGTGAAGTGTGGACTCTGTGGAGAATGAGGAGGGTTGGTTAAAATCCTGTGTGGCTCAAAGACTCAATTTTGGAGAAACTCCATAAAATATTGGCCACAAGCCAGAATCTGCCCAAGAAGGGGCTCTGATACCAATGGAATAGTAAAATTTGTTTCTTATAAAAATAACCAGCGTACATAAGCTAACAAATCCATGAATGGATAATAATAATATAATTGATAAATATTCGATGATAATTT
>LPNX010647620.1:84061-94688 GCA_001517045.1 Pseudotsuga menziesii | reverse complement strand
ATATAACAAGGCTATAAACTTGTGTTAAATGTAAATGTCAAGTTCTAGCACCGGGGCAATACTTGAAAGATATATATTTGAATAGTAATCAATATTTTCCAACAAATATGAAACATATATATTTGTTTCCTAAGAAATATCAATTAAAGTGATAGTTGCAATGATTAAATGCATTGGGTGCACTAACATAAGGTTTTAATTATCACAAATATAAATTTTATTTTGCTTTATCTTATTGGTAAATAATGCATAGAAACCATTCGATCATGAAGATACTACTAATTAGGTTCACACTTTTCAATTTGTAGTGTTTAGTTATCACTTAGTTTGAAAATGAGTAAGCTAGTGAAATTAAGTAGTGAAGCTAGAGAGTGCCACATGCAGTTCATAGAAAGAGGGATTACCCCCTTCTTGTCACTATAACTTTTAGGGTCATAAAGTGTCCTTAGTTGAAAAAAGATACTATAAAAATATATAATTCTTTTTTTTCCTTGATAAAAAGATCACAGTTCAACTTTTATTAAATCCTGAACGATATTGTTAATTTACTTTAGAAAAGTCTTACACTTAGCCATCATGTATATTATGTTCCATACATAGAAACACTAACCAAAAACTCACAATAAAACAACAAAAAATTCCCCAAAAAGGATGCACTTACATAGAAAGCTCAAGAAATTGCTTGAAACCTGTTCTAAAAAAAAAAAAAATAAGATGTACCCATATATCATGGGTAATAGGACTATTAAAGAAGAGGTCCAGTTTCTAACTCTTTAATGATATCATAGTTGGTCTCCTAGACAACAAAATATCCCTCAACAATTAGGAGATCCAATTTTGAGAGATGATCCGCTTGGGTGTTGATGTCGATAAGAAAGTACTGATAGGAAGCAGATTTCATCATATAAAATGGTCAGATTTGATTTAAAGAAAGAATTCTAATACTCCCATGAAACAATTTGATTGGAGTTAGCGGTGTTTGATGAAAAATCCAACTTTTAACAAAGGAATTTAAGTAAAATGGGAATGGAATTTAAAGAAAGGTGTATGTTGACAAATGTCACTTAAGCAACGCTTGAATAGGAATGTCACTTAAGCTATGTTAGGGAATGTCCAATAAGTGACATTAAAAATGTGCATCCATTAAACATCATTTTTCTTATATTAAAATTTTTTATGTTTATTTTTTCTTTTCCACGACATTGAAAAGTTTATTGGACAAAACAAAACAAAACATTATTTTAGAAGAATTGGGAGAAGGTGAACATTTGTAAGAGGTAAATTTTCCTATGGTTTGATATTATCCTTAAAATTATAATTTATTTTTGAATTAAGAGGATTAATATTTGGCATTTCTTCATCATGGACCCTAATATATATTGGTTTTTGTCTTGTAAGCATACTTCTATTATTTGGACTATCTCATATTATTTTGCACATATTACAAGGGTCATTTACTGATGTTTGTGCATCAATACAATACCACATTTAACACACATACATTTCATAACACTACTACATGAAGAGTTCGTCATAAAATTGAATTTTGTTAATATATTTTTTAATTTTATATTTACGAAATTCTTTGAATTTTTTCTTAGTGTACTGATGAATGGATTTTGTATTTTGTTGAAATTGAAAACAATGTCAGGTAACCCTAATTGGGGCACTAGTGTATCCAATTTAAATTATTATATACAATTGGTTCTTGATTATGTATGTGTTGCCACTACGGATCTTGGTCCTAATGAAGTAATTTTTTCTAAACAGACTAGCAATCGTGATACAAAAAAATGATGAAAGTCATCCCAATATTCATGATATTACATCCCAATATTCATGATATTGGTGATGGGAAATGTTATTTCCCATGTATACAATGAAAATACATAAAGAGACGAAGGGTCATTAAGTTGACATCTATGATCCATTACTTAGAGCATGAGCACTTGGAAGGTGGAAAAGAATATCATCCCTTGCAAAGATAGAAAAAACATGTTTTTGACATTTTTCAATAGATTTAATATTTTTTCTATTTCAATACTAATTGTATATTTTTTATTTATTTATAATTATTACAAACGCAAGACCACCAATGCTTGGAATTCCACTTGCTACAATTCATAGTAGAGATGGAGAGAGTGATGAAATTGAAGCTAATATTATGGAAAACAATGACACTAATATTAATGAGAATGAAGGGATAAATAATTTGATCCATGACACAGTTGTTTCCATGGATGAGAATGCACCTAGAGATGATATCCATGAAGACATTCATGATGTACCTCTTATTGATAAGGCACACAAGTCCTTATACAAAGACTCAAATACAATTATTCTCTCTACTCTTTTGTTTTTTATCAACTTGAAAGTAATGAATAGTATTTCAAACAAAGGAATGATGTAGGTGTTAAGGTATGCAATATTTTTCAGTATATAATTATAATTGTTTGTGATTTTTTAATGATTGTAATATATAAGTCCTTACTTTTTATTTTCTAGTGTATTAATTTATTTTTTCTTGTATATTTTTTGGTGATATTCTTCTACCACCATCAAATAGTTTATCTCGCACATACAAAGAAATGTGAGCCATTCTAAAAGATATAAGAATGGAGTATAACACATTTGATGCATGTTATATATTATTGAAAACATGCACAAAAATTTGAATTCCTTAAATGTGGAATTAGTAGATATCATACTGATCAAGTAACAAATAAGATGCCCCACAAATTTCTCTGTCATATCCCCATAATTCCACATTTCCAGAAATTGTTAAGGTGCAAAAACATAACACAATTTATGGACTATCATGCATGGAAAAGAAGTGGGTATGGTGTCATGTGAATGCTTGGATATGGTTATTCATTTAGAGACATTGAGGAAACATGGCCCATTTGTAAAGAATAACCTTGTAATGTTATATTTTCAATGGCAGATGATAGTGTTAATCCATTTGGAGAGTTGAAAACTAGTTACTCTATTTGGACAGTTTATGTTATAATAATATCCTTTTTCCTTGGATGTCAATAAATATGGAGGGAATCATGTTCACATTAATTGTTCCTTGTATTCATTTTTAATATCATTAATAAAATATAACCATTTTTTCACATGTACAAGGACTTAATTATGTATATTTTCTAATAACTAAATAAGCACTAAGTTAGAGATATGAATGTATATCTTGACCCTCTTATAGATTAAATTTTAAGGTTATGGGTCAACATCAATATGTACAACATCTCCAAACCAATAGGTTAAAAAAATTTCAATTCCACATAATACTTACATGGATAATTCATGATGCACTAGGACTTATGCATTTTTGTGGTATTTAATTTGTAATTTAATTCTATATATCATTTATTACTCAAGTTTTATTATTAATATTTTTAGCATTCTATTAACATTAATCTATAACTTGTAAGGATTCAAACAAAGGGTAAATATACATGTCTAATATATGGTTCATAAAATTATTTAAATGCCCAAGAAGTTTAGGAAATGAGGTGTATAACATGTTTAGGTATTTCCTCCCTAAGGACCTGCATTGAATTACTGAAAATAGTCTCTTTAATAGGAAGGAAGAGATTGGGGAAAAACTATGAATAATTGCACCTCAATTATGGAAAAAGGCATTTGATAAGATTCATGGTAAGAAATTAGTTTTAGTTACATTCATATTTTTCACTTGTATTATTTATATTTTCATATTTACTTTGACAAAAAATATTATTCCATTAATGGTTCTAAAAGTTTGTTAAAGTGAGTTTCTACAAAGTTTCAAATGATACTTTGTCCAATTCATTTGGTTGACATAATATGAACACCTACAAGTAGCCAATTTGTTTGACACAATACACATTGAAAATAATGACATAAAATGCTTATGGAAACTTACAGATTGGGGGGATAACAACAAAAAAATTGCTAAAGTTATTAGTGACATTGAAGAATTAAATGTAATGAAAAAATTGACTCATTGCTATAGTAGTGTAAATTATACCAGTTGTCACATCCCCAATTAAATAGTTTCCAAATAAGACTATTTGCAAATAATGTTTCACCAACCTACTAGTTCCCTAAGTTGAGATGGAGACATAAATTTTGTAATAAGGGGATATGGGACCCAAAAGTAATTTATTTTACCATATTTACATTTAAATGGGCCATAAAAATGATAAATTCTAAGAAAATAAGGTGCCATGGGTTCATGAAGACACATGGAAGCTTGTGGAGCCTTTGGATGACTAGATTCCTCACACACTTGGCATGATCTTCATCCAAATTTGAACACATGGGTAATGTAACGTTATTGGAGGGTGATGTGGTCTCCTATAGAATATAATGAGCCATGGAACTAGAATTGGTAAAGGATATTAACTCCCATGGAAGAGGAAGAGACTATAATACAATGTGTTCCATTTGGAAGGAGATTCCATGCACTCTATGGCAACAAATGATGAAAGATTCTATGAAAAGTATTCCAAATTCATACCTAATTGCAGACATATGAAAGATATGACATGACAAGGCTAAAAATAGCCACCAAGGAGTCTAATTTGGGAGTTATAGGGAACCATTCAAATTGGGGAAAGAATTGGAGCATGAAGAGGAAGACAAGTGTCATGAGAGTTACTAAAACACTAAGATGAGTTGGAGGAAGCCCATGGAGGGAAATTCAACCTTATGAGGCCTCATGAAGTTAATAAAAGGATTTCATGAGGAAGGAGAATAAATTTTTATCATTTTTCAATGGCCTTTAGAATTTTGGAGAACTTTTGCTTGTCCATTGCATGATGAGTGTTCACTCTCCCTGCTTGTGAACCAGTTCCGTGGGAGTTGGATTCCTTTCCAAGTTGGTTGATGGAGAGGAAATTCATAAATATCATTGTAGCTTAATGAAGGACTTTTATCTGCAGGTTGGAGGACCATACAGTCGAATTCTCATCTATTCCCATATTCTCTCATTCCTTCTTCTCCATTCCCTCACACTTTTATGTTGAGGGAACACTTGTTGGAGTAGTGCTTGTGCTTTACTGAGTATAAGTGATGACCAAGTTGTGAAATATGATGTATGGATCTATAATATCATTTCCATATTCTCTATAACTCTAAATATAAAAAAAATACATGTATAAAAAGCTTGCATTCCCATGCTCTTGAATGACTAGTTTTCATGGATTTGGATTCAATCTTGAAGTAGTTTTATATCAGATTTGTGTGCGGGATATCCTATGAGTTTTATGATGTTGTGACAACCATAAATCATGTATTACTTTGTGTTGATTCTTGGAAAAATCCTAGGTACCAACAGTAGGGATTCTCCCCGGTAAACAATCCCAATTAGATTGTCCACCGTTTGGTGTGGGGAGTTAGTTTGGTTTACGGTCCGGCTATCGTAGATTAAGTTGTTTAAATATTTTACCGGTTACGACCCGGTCCATCGTTTATGTAATTTTTTGTTTAAATGAATGAAATGCAGATGCCTAAGCTAAATGAAGGTCTATTGTATTATAAAACTAATATATTCTATCCCTGCAGGGAGCAAATTTAGAGTTCAGAGTAATATATCAAAAAATGTTCATATAAGTCTAGCAGATAGCTGTTCCAACACAATAATCACATTCACATCAAAAAGAATACCAAAGCTAGATCTGATATAATTAAACCATTTATTACCCTGTCATTACAAAGACATTTATATAGACAACATACCATTCATGAACAAAGAATTAGTTCCACAAAGTTAGAAAAATCTCATTGTATGATGTACAGAAGCAAGAAGAAATAGTTCTACAGGATGCATTCCACACATTCCGATTAAATCTCTATGTAGGCCTTTGTTCTAGAAAATTGATCTTTCTTATTAGCAAAGAGTTATCTCTTTTACAAAAATAATCCATCATTCTTTTCACCAGCAAAAAGTCCATTCTATGGTGCTCTGCACCCCTATTTATTAATTGGATCTGTCACGTTACGACCTTTCCATCTCCCCTAACCCTAGAGATTCCCAAGCTTCTTATTTGCTTAACCTAGGAGAATACAAACGGTTTCATAAAAAAAAATATACAGGCCTTTCCCTGTTGGAAATACACGTGGCCTATGCATTAGCTTCTCAAATGATTGCATCATATTCGGTTGTCTCAAGCACTAGTCATGGTGTTGCGCCTCCACGTGTGTTGTCTCTTGGTGATTAATCCTCTGCTTCTGCGTTCGTTCCACGCTTCCCGTAATTGAACTTAGTGAGCAATAATACTTGCGACACACAAAGAAGACATAATGAGAGATATATCTAATTTGGAAATAACATTAATTTTCCAATTGTAAGTTTAATGACAAGCAATTTGACTAAATTTAAGCTTCGAGAGGAAGATTTCTTAGTTTCCTCAATGGTTCACAGTAAAAAACAAAACAGAGATTGAATGGCTCATATCATCTCAAAAGATGGATCGGGTTTGATTTGATTCATTAGATCATGCGGCCCCAATGGCTCCTTTCCATGAAATAGCAGAAAGCAGAAATCAGAAAGTGGGATGTCAACTTTCTTTGAGATTAACTTCCATCTTTCCATTTCCACTTTTCTGCTTCTGCCTTTTCTTGGACCGTTGATATATTTCAGAATGATTCTCAGTCATTGATCTGAAATCAAGTTATGGGTTGCGGATCTCGAAAAGTAGACTTCCAGCTTTTCATGGTGAAAAACTACCTTTTTCGATTTCTGCCCTTTTGATTCTGCCTTTTGCTGCAGGATATTTTTGCACCATTGATCTATGCGGAAGCTCTCTGAACCGTCGATCTTACGGCTGTCGGAAAGAGGAACTCTAACTTTTCGCAACCAGATTTTCATATTTCTGCTTTCTGTTGTTTGCTTCTTTTTCGAGCCATTGATATTCGCGGAAGGCTTCTGGACTGTCGATCTGAAATCAAAGCAGATCATGGACTTCGGATTTCGAAAAGCGGGACTCCAACTTTTTTGAAATTAAATTTTGATCTTAGCATTTCCTCTCTTCTAATTCTGCCTTTTGTTGCGGGATCTTTCTTGACCATTGGTATTTGTGGAAGCTCTCTGAACCGTCGATCTTACGGCTGTCAGAAAGCGGACCTCTAACTTTTCGCAACCAGATTTCGGTATTTCCGCTTTCCACTTTCTGCTTCTTTTCTGAGCTGTGGATCTTTGGGGAATACTTATGGACCGTCAATCTAAAATCAAAGCAGATCTCAGACTACGGACATCGAAAAGTAGGATTTCAACTTTCTCGATGTTAACTTTGATCTTTCTGCTTCCGCCTTTTCCTTTCCACCCTTTTTCGGGACTGTTTATTTTTTCGGATTTGTCCTTGGTTGTTGATCTTAAATCGAAAGTGGATTTTTTCATATAAGGCATGTTTCCAAGGTCGCGCCTAAGGATTTTTACCAAATTGACACTCCAGGCTTAGGAAATTTATTCTTCTCAAGCTTCTAGGAAAGACTAGGCATGCAGGGAGGGCTTATCTGAGTTGGGAAACAAGTGCAAGCATGCTTTTAAAATAAGAAAATGGAAGGAGGGGCCCTAAAATGTAAATTATTTTGGGGAAGCAGTTGCAGCAGCAACAATTGGCAACTAGCTGGTGAACACAGATATATGAAAAAACCTTCTTTGAACAGCAAGGTTGCCATATGGTAGTGCACTATATTTCTTGATACATATTTAAACCAGATTTATTCATGGATGCAACTTTCAAGCATCGCATTTGATACCATTCCTTTGGGAGTAAGGTAACCAAGATCTCAATGTCTTGATAACTGTCCTGTAGCTAGAGTATGAAGTTCATTTTACCCCTGTCTTTAAGTTTCCACCAGATACGACTCCATGGGATCGTAACAAAGTAAGACATGTGTATTCGTTTGTTCCTCATTCCTATGCTATAAGCATTTTTTGATGCTTTCTTTATGACTGAAAATGAATTCTGTGTCTTCCTTGATTGCTTCTTTTACTTTGAGAATTTGGTACGGGTTCTTCCATCCACAATGTCCTTTTGTGTGAGTGACAAATTTGTTTCTCATCATGCTCATAGATGGAGAAGAACCTTGCTGATATTTGTTGTTTTGACAACCCTTTTGGTCTGCTGATTTCTTTCTTCAGCATCATTATTTTTAATTGAAGATCGAATAGTTTGGAAAATTGACTTTTCAATCCAATCCTTTTGGCCTCTTTGATTTGTAGCAATGGGATCATTTTGAATACCATACATCCGTTAGACCTGCTTCCTTTCTGTGGGTGTATCATGATATGCTTCTTAAGACAGGTATTTGTTGGAGACATTTATCTTCATACTCACTCCTTCGGTCAAATTGGCCTAGTTAAACCACTATCCTAAGTTTAATTGACATCAATGGAGCATTAATTAACATCATCCCAGTCACTCCCACGCCTACCTACAGTCAAGGAGGATAACTTAGCATTTCCTACAGTCAAGGAGGCTAACTGGAGCACTCCAGGGGTGATCTGTGTGACATTCATGCACCTAATTGCTAACTGGGGGTTACTTTCAGTTCAACCAATCAGTTACATTCAGTTAAGGTGCCTACATGCATTAAATATATTATTTAATGATTATTTAATATTATTTTAATGAACTGGAGTGAACAAGGCGCCTTCACCAACTTTTGATGGTCAGTTCAGCTTCAGTTAACCTCATCAGGGTTTATTGGAGTCATTTAGTACTAGCACTTGATGATTGGATTGCTATGACATGTGTTTGATCTCCTTCAGTTGAGATTCAGTCATTTATTGCACTCCAACTTCAGTTAGGGTTTGGTGAGTCAATTAGGGTTTTGGTCAAGTGGTTAACTGAGTGAGATTGCATGGCAAAGAGTCAGTTAAGCTAGACTCACTCATTGAATTTGAATTGTCCCTTAGGTATTCGAATTCTTCATTGAGTTAAGCAATTGCTCATGCATGGTATTGTAATCCTTTATTGTTTATATAATATACAGAGAGGAAACCTATTTGGTATTCCAGTTATTTCCAATTCATGAGTATTTGTTAATAATTCTTTGATGATTTTGATTCCTAGTTCCTAGATCATGTGCAAGAATTAATATGGTATCAGAGCATGCGGCGGGACGAAGAACAATCTCTCAAGAACAATATTTTTGACAGATTTCTGCATGGAAAGTGAGCAATAGCTCAAAAATCCAGCACTACACCAGAAGCCAAGGCTTACCACTTAATACCCCAAGTAAAGAACTTGTTGATCAAGCTTGCTTGATTGACTATGCTAGGTGTGATGAAAGCCTAAATGTGCAGGCTGTCCGACCTTACGGTGCCTCTTTTGTTTTGATTTGCAGGTCTTAACAGGTACAACTTCGAATGGAATCATCAATCCCTGCTCTCACCCCATTCACAAGCTATTCGGAATGGAAGTTGAAGATGATTGCATATCTCAAGAGACGAGGTCTCTATGAGGTGTCTATTGGAATTGGAAGAGAGACTTATGAGAATGAGAATGACTGGCTAAATGACATTGACAGAGCTTTTGGATCAATAGCTCTGGCCCTTGATGATGACTTGTACTTTGTTTTTTATTCTGCTGAATACCCAAAGGATCTATGGACAAGATTGGACAAAACCTTTGGCAAGCACAATGAGGATCATAATAGTACTTTGGAGATCATGGCCATCACCACAAGAGTTCTTCACTCAAAATTCTCAGTCTCTACTCTCTCTGATGAAGTTGTTCAAGATGAAGATGAAGCAGAATCTTCTACACATTCAATTCAAATTGAAGAAAGTCTCCATGAAGTGACTCCTTCTCCTGATGCTCCGAAAGTTCATGAGATCTCTGATATCTCATCTTCTCATATTTCTGAAATGGAAGAAGACATTCGAATCTCTGATATTGAAGAAAAACACTGCTGCACTTCCATGCAAACATTCAACAGTGATTTTCCTTTGAATTCTGTGCAAAATTTACCAGTAATTGCTTCCGAAAGTGAGGAGAAATTTGAATTTTCTTCCTCTAATGTTGCTGCTGGTGTGCAAATATGTGATAAATTGGATATTTTGGAAGAAATATCAGATTACCAGAGTGATCCATTCGCTCCCCATGATCTAGATCTTCCAGCAAATTCCTGCAGGATTGCATGCACCAAAATTCAGAATTTTGAAGAAGAAGAAAACTATGCATCTACCGTCTCGGTTGACCATAATTTTGGATCTGATATGAAACTTATTGGATCTGATATGATATTATTTGGATCTGATCTGATATTTCTTGGTTCAAAATTTCAGGTTCATAAACCTTCAGTACTGCTTGTAGCTGTTCTCATCAACGGTGTGAAGAAACAAGTACCGCAAGTCTCCTACAAAACTGCTACTGGGGATTTGATTTGATTTCATAGTTTTGGATCTATTGTGAACTTATTTAGATTTGATTTACATTCTGATCTGATATTATTTTGTTCATATTTTAAAATCCAAGAGCTTTAAGCCATGCTTGTAGCTGCTCTCACCAATTCCGGTGTGAAAAATCAAGTACCGCAATTCTTCTTCAATTTTGCTGCTAGGGATTTGGTGTTAGTTTCCTCTTATGAGGTTGCTGATATTTTATTTTGTGAATCATTATATATTTAT
>LPNX010647620.1:14070-83975 GCA_001517045.1 Pseudotsuga menziesii | reverse complement strand
TTGCTCTACATGGGTCCAGTTTTCACCGTGCAGCTGTTTATATTTCTGATCCAATTGAGTGCATTGTTATTCTTCCAAAGTGGAAGATTCCTCCAGACATCTTCACCAAGATATTTTCAGAAAATAAGTTCACTTACCTTCGTTCACTGTTGGGGGTGAGTTCATCAGGGTGATCCAGACTACTTTCAGTGTTCAGCTTGAGGGGGGGTTTTTTCCCACTGGGTTTTCCCTCTTTTCCTCACTTAGTTTGTTTTGAGCATTGTTTCAATTGATTTATTATACAGGGTGACCTATGGCCTTTGTTTCCAGGGCCCTATCATTTTATGCATCTATGTTTTCTAACTCTTCCTGAGTATAGCTTAAGGGGAAGTGTTAGAGACATTTATCTTCATACTCACTCCTTCGGTCAAATTGGCCTAGTTAAACCACTATCCTAAGTTTAATTGACATCAGTGGAGCATTAATTACCATCATCCCAGTCACTCCCACGCCTACCTATAGTCAAGGAGGCTAAATTAGCCTTTCCTACAGTCAAGGAGGCTAACTGGAGCACTCCAGGGGTGATCTGTGTGACATTCATGCACCTAATTGCTAACTGGGGGTTACTTTCAGTTCAACCAATCAGTTACAGTCAGTTAAGGCGCCTCCATGCATTAAATATATTATTTAATGATTATTTAATATTATTTTAATGAACTGGAGTGAACAAGGCAACTTCACCAACTTCTGATGGTCAGTTCAGCTTCAGTTAACCTCATTAGGGTTTATTGGAGTCATGCAGTACTAGCACTTGATGATTGGATTGCTATGACATGTGTTTGATCTCCTTCAGTTGAGATTCAGTCATTTATTGCACTCCAACTTCAGTTAGGGTTTGGTGAGTCAATTAGGGTTTTGGTCAAGTGGTTAACTGAGTGAGATTGCATGGAAAAGAGTCAGTTAAGCTAGACTCACTCATTGAATTTGAATTGTCCCTTAGGTATTCGAATTCTTCATTGAGTTAAGCCATTGCTCATGCATGGTATCGTAATCCTTTATTGTTTATATAATATACAGAGAGGAAACCTATTTGGTATTCCAGTTATTTCCAATTCATGAGTATTTGTTAATAATTCTTTGATGATTTTGATTCCTAGTTCCTAGATCATGTGCAAGAATTAATAGTATTAATGTGAGAATGCATGAAACCCCAAGATAGTAATCCAGACCTCATGATTCTTGCTTATTTCACAGGGGTTATAATGATTCAACTGTGGGATTAAATATTAGCTTCCCTTTCCATCATCTGTCAATAGTTAAAGAATCTCATCATGATCGAACTTTACCATTTTTCTTTCCCATAAGCAGTTCCTGACATCCAAATATTTTGAGTTTAATTACATGCCTATGAATTCCAAGCACCAAAAATTGAGTTGGTTTATTAAAAGCAAACAAACTAAGTCTATTAAATAAGGTGAAACAAACAACAAAATAAACAAACTAAAATAATAAGGAAAATTAGAGTTCTAAACATGTACAAAGTGTTCCTACAACTTAAGTGAAGTAATGTTTGAGACAAAGGCCATTTACAAGAATACTTTCTTCCTGTCCTTGTAAATATTGCAATTTTTAAGTTGCAGGCCCTAACTTTTCAGCAATTAGGTAAGGGCCAATCCATAAATTTTGTACCATAAATTTTGTAACTTTGTGTGTTTTCCCTTTTTTGCATGCGGATTATCCCATTTCAAAACTAGGTCTCCTACATCAAAGTTTCTTGGACTATATTTTCTTTTATCGAACCATATTTTGATGATAACTTGATGTTGATTGAAATTATCTTTAGAATTTTCCATAATTCCTCCAGTTTTAACAAAGTGTCAATTCGTGCTTGTAAAACTTCACTACTGGAACCCCTTTAGGCTTGAGCTAATTGTGAATATGGGAGTGGAATGTTTGGGGGAAAAATAACTTCTTTTCCATATACCAGAGTATAGGGAGACAATCCTAAGGAATTCTTTGGGGTGACCCTATTTGCCCATAGTGCATTTGGAAGGGATGAGTGCCAACTTCTCTGATTTTCAATAACGGTTTTCTTCAAAATTCAGATAAGGTTCTTATTTGTTGATTTTGCTAAGCCATTCCGTGAGGATAATAATTTGTTGAGTAATGTAACTTAATTACCTTTTCATAAGAAAAATCAGTTATTTTAACAGATGAGAAATAATATGCATTATCAAAAACAAGGGAAATTGGAACTCCAAACCTAATCATAATATTCTCTTGGAGGAAGTTGATGACCGCATCCTCGTTCACTTTGCGCAATGGAATCGCTTCAACCAATCGTGTGAAATAATCTGTAGCTGTAAGGATATACCGATGTTGTAATGAAGAATTCATATTGATTTTCCCAATAACATCTATGCCCCACTGTTCAAATGGATCTGAAATAGTAACAGGTTGTAGCAGGTCCACCGCTTTTGACAATCTGCCACCACTTCTCTGACATGCATCACATTTTCTTGCATAGTCATGGGAATATTTAAACAATGTTGACCAGTATTATCCAGCTCTAAGTATCTTATGAGCTATGTTATCCCTAGAATAAAGTCCTACCACTGGTCCGTCATGCAATTCTTTGACTATTTTAGAGGCATCCTCTCTCTCCACACACCTGAGAAAAACTCCATCATATTGTTTTTCTTCTGAAAAGCACTCCATTCATTATTTGATAGGAGGTTGACTTCAAA
Organism: Pseudotsuga menziesii; assembly: GCA_001517045.1. Lineage (NCBI taxonomy): Eukaryota > Viridiplantae > Streptophyta > Pinopsida > Pinales > Pinaceae > Pseudotsuga > Pseudotsuga menziesii. Next base: position 81,249 of record LPNX010647620.1, on the reverse strand, counting down.
CAAAGTTACCTTCTTTACTTGGAGTTCCAATGCTCCGTTAGATATCCTTGCTGAAGATAGTACACCATATCTCTGTACCAATATTCGAGAGTAATAAAGATAGGACATACATTAATCAAGTCCAATCCAGCTTCATTCTCCCAATCAGAATCTTTATCAGTGCGATTTTTTGCTATCAACTTGAACAACCCTTGACCTTTGATGATGGTTGCTGGTTTGAATTCTAGGTCAAACTCCTATAGGGAAGTCACCCAATTCCCTCTTTGCTCACCGAATTCTTTTTGTACAAAAAGAGACCTAACAGCCGGGCGAAAACTACAACTTTTGTTCTATTTTTTAAAATATAGGGTTTGAATTGTTTTGCTACCTTGAAAACTACATATGCTTGTTTGTCCATGGCTGGTTAATTCATTTCAGCCCCTTGTAATCTAGTGCTCATGAATGATATTGGGTATTCGTCTCCCAATTCTCCTTTCTACGTAAGCAGTACCGCGAGAGAGTTGTTTGAAGCAAAGGTATATAAAATAAAGTCCTTTTCAAAGTATGGACTCCTAAAAGAAGGTGCATGAGCTATTTTTGTTTTGATATCTTCAAAGGAATATTTCTCAATGTCAGTCCACTTGAAATGTACACCTTGCTTCACCATTTGCTGCAGAGGTTTCATAATTTGAGAAAAATTAGGGACAAACCTTCGAACAAAATTTATTGTGCCCAAAAATGATTGCATAGCTTTCTTATTATGGGGCATGGGAATCTGAGTTATAGCCTCAACTCTCTCTAGATATTTTGAGATTCCCTTCTTTGAGATGATGTGTCCCAACAATTTTCCTTCAAGAACTATGAAGATGATCTTCTTTGGGTTCATAGATATACCATAATTTCTACAGCAGTCAAAAATTTGTTTCAAGTGAAAAACATGGTCTTCTCTTCTCTTGGAGAAAACTGTTACATCATCTAAGTACACTACTACACAGTGGCCACTTAAACCTCTGAATGCAATTCCCATGGCCCTATGAAATGTGGCTCCGGCGTTCATGAGGCCAAAAGGAATTCTTCTATAAGCGAATGTTCCCCACTATGTACGAAACGTTGTCTTTAATCAGTCTTGTTCGGCCACTAATACTTGATTATAACCTGAAAATCCATCTAATAGGGAGGACATTTCTGAGCCTGAAACCATTTGTAAAATTTGTTCCATTGGTGGAACCGGATAGTTATCTTTATCTGATGCTTTGTTTATGTTCCTGAAGTCAACACACATCCTTATTTCTCCTGAATTTTTTCTCACCAGGACTAGATTGGCCACCCACTCGAAATGTTGAACCTTGAAGATGATCTTTGCATCTAGTAACTTCTTTACTTCGTTTTGGATCAAAGGTTCTAACTTCGGGTGCATCTTTCTAAGTTGTTCCTGAAACGGTTTTTCTCCTGTTTTGATGGGAATCACATGTTGGATGATGCGAGTGTCATAAGTCTTCAGATCTTCATACATCCATGAGAATATGTCTTTATATTGTTGAAACAACTTGATGAAATTACATCTTTCTCCAGGTGAGCAACATTTTCCCAAATTGACATATTTGGGTTTGGCTTTTGATCCCAGATTTACTAGCTCATATTTCATCGATGAACTATTCGTATTCACATTGGCTAGTTTCCGAAAGTTACTCTGCAAATCAAACATCCCTTCGATGGTTCTAACCGCTTTAGGCATGAAATTTCCCTTAACTGCATCTTCATTTTGTAAACCTAACAAATGTTCTTATTCATCAATTATTGATTCTTTAAAAGATTCTTCATTCGTCAAAAAATTGATAATATGGTCATTGTCATCGAATACCCTCAGATTTGTAACATTGTCAGGTACTAATGACCTGAAAAATCAATTCAATATAACACTTGTTATTAGTTGGTACTAATCTAGATGCAACAGTAACTAATAAATCAGCTGCAGCATTTTGCAATCTAGGTACTGCATTTATATTGAAAGCATTGAAGCGCATAATGAAATTCCATACCTCATACTGGTATCCTTTAAGATGTGGAGATAAACAATGAATGGTGTTTCTTACTTGTCTAACTACTATCTCATAATCCCCAAAAAAATTTAAATTTCTAACATTAAGTTCAATAGCTTTCTTCAGGCCATGGGCTAGAGATTCATACTCTGCAGTGTTATTTGTGCATTTGAACTCTAGTCTATGAGAGAGAAAGTGTTTATTCTTATCTGGATCAACCAGGATGCAACCTTCCCCTGATCCATCTTGGGTTTTAGAACCATCGAAATACAGAAACCAAAAGCTATCTTCTAAATCTACCTAGTCAGTATCATCTCTTATGTTAGTCACTAAGTTTACTATATTACAATCAATATCATCAACCTGTGAGAATTGAAGGAGATCAGACCATGTCTGATTCACAATTGGCTTCTTCAGCTTGGTAGTTCCCTGGTTCGAGTTCCAAAAAATAGTTTCTCAAAACTGAAGACGAGAAGTTCATAGGTTCATTCTTTCCTTCTAACCGAGTTACATTATAATTCATATGTGGTTCCCTCAGTATTTTAATTTGGTTTTGAATATTGTTGTATGGAAGTCACATGTGAGACCAGTCAGTTGCAAATTAACCATTTAGTTTCGTTGACAAGTCCCTACTTAAAATTAATCCAGATGCCTCTAGTATATCCACTACCATAATATCTATAAACTGACAAACTTTGGGATCTACAGACAAATAAATCAAAACATCTTTCTTTTCCCCTATGACTTTAACAAAAAATCTGTCTGGTTGAATTATCCGAGATGGAGATGGTGTGGGTTAGCTATTAATATTTTTACATATTGAAAGTGGCATGACATTTGACGAAGCTCCATAATATACCAAACATTTATGTACTTTATGATTAAAAATATCAAACGACAACAAAAAAGGAAAAGTCTGAGATTTAGTTTTTCCTCCAATGCTTGCTTCATTAATTTCAGTATAAGATTCGATAGCTACTAGGATAGTATTAGGCTGTGGATCAAAAGCTTCCAGAAGTTTCCTCCTTTGTTGAGGCAGATTACATAGTTTGAATAGAGAAATATTTTCTTTTGTTTTCTTAATTTCTTCTACAATATCATACCCCATGTCCTGTTCTACCAAACCTTTTCTAGTACCTTCAGATTTATTTATCACTGTCTTCATTGGTTTGTTAACTATTGGTATTGTCTCTTTTATATTTACCGGATTAGGCTTAGGTGTTGTTTGAGCAGTATTGAGAATTTTCTTCATGTTTTATTTCAACTTCTTTATTTTAGCCAGTACTAAACTTTCATCCACTACCGGCCCATTAATTCTAGTCGTAACATTAACTGATGACACTTGAATTTCCTCAGTAGGTTCATCTTCACTTAGCCCCAAACTATGTTCCTAGTCCCATAATACCATAGTGGTTTCTTAGTTTGTTTGTTCTGGCTCATTAGTTTGGGCTTCTTCTTCTTTAGGATCTTCCAGCTGGGAATCTAACAATTGATTCTGAACCAGAGTCATTGAATTTATCCACTGTGGACAATTTTTTTCAGAATGATGTTCTTGGTGAAAAGTACAGAAATGATCCATGCCTACTTCATTAAAATTTAAAACAACAGAATTATGTATAGGTGGTTGGGGTTGTCCACTCTCTTCCTTTTTTTTGTAATAAGGGTTGAATGGATTTCTATAAGAACTAGCTCCCTTATCCTTTTCCAAGTCTACTATTTTGTTTGACAATTTATGCACCATTTTCACCACATTTTCTAACTCATTAGAGTGTTCTTCTTTGGGCTTAGTTAACAGCAAAGGCCTTTTGCTTGTCATATGTTTCAACTCAGGTTCTAGAGTATGCCTTGCGATACTATCTAGATCTGCCTCTACTTTTTTCGTGTCTTCATAGTTTTCTACCAATGTAACTTTACCATCCCTTTTTACAAACATTGCTATTGGTGCATAAAGTGTTGTAGTATAATATTCGACTAGAGACTCGTCAACTGGTTTTGTTGTAGCACTTAAGCTATTCAATAAAGTGGTGAATCTCTGATTAAAGTCTTGGACCTTTTATTTCTTTTCCATCCTCATAGATAGTAATTCTTTCATGAGAGTGGCTACAGTTTTTTGGTTGCCGAATTTACCTAAGAATGCCTTTTCAAAACCATCCCAATTTACTATTGAATTAGCTTGCAAACTAAAGTACCATGAAGATGATTTAGGTTCAAAAGTATATGGAAAAATTATGCAAACAACATATTCATATTCAACATTTAAAATATTCAAATACAGATATAAACTTTTTAAGTGATCTTCAGCAGAAACACCCTTTCTAGGATCAAATTTTGGTAATACTCTTTCTGGGTGCTTAGGTAAATCATGCAATGGAGCAGCCAGGTTGAGTGGTGTTCTTACTCTCCATGTAGGTTGATTAACAATTCCATCCATGATTCGAGGTGGATACTGTGGTGGAGATTGAATGACCACTGAAGCTGTAGGGGATTCTGAATCCAATTGATCAAGAGGCTGAACAATTTCTTGGATGGATAGATTTACCAGTTATTCTAAATTTTTCACAAGAATTGAATCCTTAGTGTATGAGGCTATTTTCCTGGAAGCTTTCGTTCTAGGTAACACAGGAATAAATTTTAACCCCCTAAGTTTCTTAACGTAGGATCTTGTATGTCTCCTAAACTAATCTACTTCCTCAAATGGGACAACGCACAAACGTTCTGATTCGTCTTCCCCAGATTCTATATTTTCTTGTTCTTTGAATTCAGGAATAAAATCTCCAGGGAAAGTGTTTTCAGATGTTGTTCCAGTGTAATCTTCTCTGAAAAACGGATTTCCTCTACCATCCATGCACTAGAGACCCTCCTTCTAGCGCCAATCTGCTGATGCCTGGAAAAATCCCAGGTACTGATAGTAGAGATTCTCCCCAGCAAACAATCCCAATTAGATCGTCCACCGTTTGGTGTAGTGAATCCATCCGGTTTATGGTCTGACTACCGTAGATTAAGTTGTTTAAATATTTTACCAGTTACGGACTGGTCCACCGTTTATGTAATTTTTTGTTTAAATGAATGAAATGCAGATGCCTAAGCTAAATGCAGGTCTATTGTATTCTAAAACTAATCTATTCTATCCCCGTAGGGAGAAAATTTAGAGTTCAGAGTAATATACTGAAAATGTTCATATAAGTCTAACATATAGCTGTTCCAACACAATAATCACATTCACAACATAAAGAATACCAAAGATAGCTTTGATATAATTAAACCATTTATTACCTTGTCATTACACAAACATTTATACAGATAGCATACCATTCACGACCAAATAATTAGTTCAAGAAAGTTAGAACAATCTCACTATATGATGCACAGAAGCAAGAAGAAATACTTCCACGGGATGCATTCCACACATTTCTATTAAATCTCTGTGCAGGCCTTTGTTCCAGCAAATTGATCCTTCTTATTAGCAAAGATTTATCTCTTTTACAAAAATAATCCAACATTCTTTTCACCAGCCAAAATTCCATTCTATGGTGCTCTGCACCCCTATTTATTAATTGGATCCATCACACTGTGACCTTTCCATCTCCCCTAACCCTAGAGATTCCCAAGCTTCTTATTCACTTAACCTGGGAGAATACAAATGGTTTCATAAAAAAAATTATATGGGCCTTGCCCTGCTGGAAATACACACGGCCTATGCGTTAGATTCTCAAGCGATTGCATCATATTCGGTTGGCTCAAGCACCAGTCACGTTGCTATGCCTCCACGTGTGTTGTCTCTTGGTGATTAATCCTCTACTTTTGCGTCTGTTTCACGCTTCCCATAATCGAACTTGGTGAGCAATAATACCTGCAATACACAAAGAAGACATAATGAGAGATATATCTGATTTGGAAACAACAATAATTTGCCAATTGTAAGTTTAATGATAAGCAATTTGACTAAATTTAAGCTTCGAGAGGAAGATTTCTCAGTTTCCCTAGTGGTTCACAGTAAAAAACAAAACAGATATTGAATGGATCATATCATATCAAAATATGGATCGGGTTTGATTTGATCTGTTAGATCATGCGGCCCCGGCATCTCCTTTCCGTGAAATAGCAAAAAGCGGAAATCAGAAAGCGGGATGTCAACTTTCTTCGATATTAACTTCCATCTTTCTGTTTCCTCTTTTTCGCCTCCACATTTTTCTGGACCTTTGATCTATTTCGAAGTGATTCTCAGTCGTCGATCTGAAACCAAGTTACGGGTTGCGGATCTTGGAAAGAGGACTTCCAGGTTTTCATGGCCAAAAATTTGCCTCTTCCGCTTTCCTCCCTTTCGATTCTACATTTTGTTGTGGGATCTTTCTAGACCATTGATCTATGCAGAAGCTCTCTGAACCTTCGATCTTATCACTGCCGAAAAGTAGAACTCTAACTTTTCTCAACCAGATTTTTGTATTTCCGCTTTTCGCTTTCTGCTTCTTTTTTGAGCCGTTTATCTTCACGGAAGCCTTCTGGACCATCGATCTAAAATCAAAGCAGATCACGGACTTCAGATTTCGGAAATCAGGACTCCAACGTTTTTGAAATCAAACTTTGATCTTTCTACTTCTGCTCTTTTGATTCCATCTTTTGCTGCGGGTTCTTTCTTGACCGTTGATCTTTGTGGAATCTCTCTGAACCGTTGATCTTACGGCTCTTGAAAAGTGGAACTCTAACTTTTCGCAACCAGATTTCTGTATTTCCGCTTTCCTCTTTCTGCTTATTTTCCGAGCCATTGATCTTTGTTGAATCCTTCTATACCGTCGATCTAAAATCAAAGCGGATCTCAAACTATAGACTTCGAAAAGCGGTATTTCAACTATCTCGAGGTTAACTTTGATCTTTCTGCTTCCACCTTTTCCTTTTCGCCCTTTTTCGGTACTGTTGATTTTTCGGATTCGTCCTTGTTCGTTGATCTGAAATCGAAAGTGGATTTTTTCATTTAATTAATGTTTCCAAGGTTGCACCTAAGGATTTTTACCAAACTGACACTTCATGCTTAGGAAATTTCTTCTGCTCAAGCTTCTAGGAAAGACTAGGTATGTAGGGAGGGCTTATCCGAGTTGGGAAACAAGTGTAAGTGTGATTTTAAAATAAAAAATGGAAGGAGGGGCCCTAAAATGCAATTTTTTAGGGGGAATTAGTTGGAGCAACAACACTCTTTAATTCCATGAACATATGCTCTGTAGCTCTAAATCCAATAAGCTTCAGTGTGAAAGCCTTGCATTCCCATGCACTTGAATGACTAGTTTTCATGTATTTGGATTCCACTTTGAAAAAGTTGTATATCATATTTGTATAAGGATTTTTCTATGATATTTATGATGATGGGACAGCCATAAATTATGTATGACTCTATAATTCCATTACCATATTCTATGTAGCTCTAAATCCAAGAAACTCCAATGTGAAATGCTTGCATTCCCATGCTTTTGAGTCACTAGTTTTAATGTAATTGGATTCAAGTATGAAAGAGTTTATACTGGACTTGTATGAGGGATGTTATATGATGTTTAATTCTATTGGGAAATCCTTTTTTTTGGGTGGTATCTATATTTCATGTCATTATCTGAACCATTCAATCTACTTTTCATGTGTCAAAAGTCGAGCTATCAATACCATTTCCCCTTAAGCAATTTCATTGAAAGTTATCAAACGAATGTGGAACTCTATAACCTGTTTGAAGAACTAATAACCATGTATAATGAAATTCCATGAGTCCTTATATCATTCCCCATACTCTGGTTATAAATTTTGCGGATTTGTATATGAGTTGGGGACCCCTTTTGGCCTACACCCTATGGGAGGTTTCATCACAATTTCCTAGTCATTTTTCCCTGTTTGTCATTAGACCTAAACAAATTTGTAGAGGTATAAATTCAGTCCTAAAGTGATCAGAGAGTCTCTTGAGAGGTATTAAGACTCATCATATCAGTCCATTTCAAATTCGGTGCCATTTGGTGCGTTTTGGAACTCCTAGAGTCAAGACTACTTAAGCTTGAATTTTTCCCAATTTGTAATTTTCTCAAAAATACCAAGTAGGGACATTATAGTGGTATCAGAGCATGGTACTTTCTCTTGTGCATTAATACCATCCATTGAATAAAAATTTGCATCCATGTCTTACTATTATGAGTGACTCCTTTGAATATGATTATGAGAAATATGAAGAAAAATGTGAATGGTATGAGAAAGAGTTGCCATCTTGCAACACTTCTTACAATTTCAGAAGGGACGAAGGTTTTTCTTATGACCTTGTATATTGTGAAGATTTAGGTTCTAAACCACAATGATATAATCATATTTATGCATTAGAAATCTTGAGATAAACATGTAAAACTTTACCCCAACAATATCAAGCATATCTTAATGTGATGGGAGAGGCATCTAAGATCTACCCTTTTGAAGATTTTTCTGAGTGGGTGTTTGGATATAGGCCCACTAGTGTAGATGTGGACTCATTGAAGAAAAAAAAACCTACTTGTGAAAATATCAAAGACCTATCCTGCCCTATAAATGAGGAAGCTATAAACACTTATAAGGACATCATGTGGAATACATTTTGTTCTAAAGGAGATGAAAAGAGCGTAGATACACCATTAAAGGAAGAGGCATGGATTCATGAACTGGAGCATCAATCACCTCGAGGTGATTTCAGAGAATAACATGAAGGCAAAGGTGAAGAGAAGAACACAACCCTTATGGATGGGGGTTGTGAAAATAAAAGAGAATCTACTGATGGATCATTGAACTATGAAGGAGTACATAATGATGGTTACTCACAACTCTATGTTGGTGACATAGAGATCATATTTGAAAATGTTTCTGCAATAAAAAGTTCTCATAAGCATGAAGATGAATACCTTGTGACAGATAATGAAGAACCAATATCAACTTCCCTGTCACCACTTGAGCTTCAAGAAGTTGATCAAATCAAGAAGAAAGAAGAAGAGGAGGTTCGCTCCCATGAACCATCCTTCATTGAAGTGTCTTTGAAGATGAGTGAAGGGAATATTCATGAGTCCCTTAGCATACTCAATGAAACTAAAGAATTGGTGTCAAATTCGTGTTAGATATTTTCTTCATTGGAGGATCCATCCTTCATTGAAGACATGGAGAAGATTCAAAGAGCAATGTGCAACATCGAAGGTAATTTCATGTCTTTGATTTTTGATAGAAACAATTTGATTGAGCTTAATGAATGGTTACATGAAGCATACTTGAATAATAATGAGGATATTCATAATCTCAAAATTCAAATTGAGCAACTTCTTAAGAGGTTGCAAGATACTTGTTCTTAATCCTATGTTTCATATTTTCATATGGTATATTGCTTGGAGGATTATCATGACATGAGGGATCATGAGAGACATGGAAAATTGCAGGTTCTTAATGAGTTTGAATATGGGATTGATGAGAGCCAATAACTTGTTGTGGTGGAAGAGGAGCTTGAGCTGCCTCTTGATAATGGTTACACACTTTTGGAAGAAACACATGATTCCACTACCTTGGAACCAAAATATGAGGAAAGTGTCACACTTTTGAGGGAGATGCATAATCTCACCCCTATGGAGCCTTCACATGATGAAAATTTTGCACTTTCTAATCCTTTGGGTGAGTTGGTTCTTTCTCTACATCCTACACTTCCATATTTTGCAGGATTCATTCTAATGAAGTATGGGTGAAAGGTTTCTTTTTTATGCTACCACATGAAGAGTATGGACCTCCTATCTCTCCTTTTGACGATGACATGACTATAGTTCCATATTCTTTACATTTTCAGTAGCATCCTTTGTCACATTATAATGATATACATATTCCAAGGTGTATTGATGAGACTTCTTTGAGCCACTTGAAGTCTTCATGTTTTCTTTTCTCCTTATTTGGTGAAGGTTCTTCATTCACTTCTTGGATGAAAGAACACATGGCTGATTATTATTTTGATGCATCTTAAATTCTTTTGGAGCAACATTATAGGAGATGAGATCCTCCCCTATGTCATTGGAGAATATTTGATATAATACTTGATGCTTGTGTGTATGGGCCACATGATGATCTACTTACTTGGATGTACAATAAATTTCATGATCCTTTAATGAGATATCTTCTTGATGTAAAATTGTATGATGTAGTTATGTACTTTAATGATCTATATTTTGTACTCATGATGTTTGTAAGGGTGCAATACAAGCAATGGGATCCAAGTATTGCTTGGTTTCAATTTTGGAGGCAATAAGAAGTAGGGGACATTGAGTCACCTCTTGAGAAGGTGATTGCAATTAGAGTAGAGTAACAACAAGCATGGTGGTTCCCCTTCGAAACTTTATTCTAATCTTGGAAATTCAAGTTTGGCAACTCAATACCAACTTCAAAGAATTACACAGAAGTAAAAAAGGTTGAAAGTTCAGAAAGGGTTTCCAAAATATGGAGGTAAAGATTATTTGTGAAAATTTTGTTTTAATGGATTTGATTAATCCTTTTGGTGTTCATGGTGATTTCACATGATATATCAATATGGAAATATCCACATATATTTACTTTTGCAAACACACAAATGTAGTACATGAGTTCCACTACTCAAATTGTAACTAAGGTTTGAAGCAAATTTTTGGAAGAAAATAAGTTTATTCAAAATCCATGTTTGAAATTGCTTGAGTACAAGAAATATTGAGTGGGGAGGACTTCCATGTCCCCAATTAAATAATTTCCAAATAAGACTATTTGCAAATAATGTTTCACCAACCTCCTAGTTCCCTAGGTTGAGATTGAGACATAAATTTTGTAATAAGGGGATATGGGACCCAAAAGTAATTTAGTTTACCATATTCACTTTTAAATGGATCACATAAATGATAGATTCTAAGAAAATAAGGTGGCATGGGTTCATGAAGAAACTTGGAAGCTTGCAGAGCCTTTGGATGACTAGATTCCCCACACACTTTGCATGATCTTCACCCAAATTCGAACACATGGGTAATGTAATGTTATTGGAGGGTGAAGTGGTTTCAAATAGAATATAATGATCCAAGGAATTCGAATTGGTAAAGGAGAGTAACTCCATTGGAAGAGGAAGAGACTAGAAGACAATGTGTGCCACTTGGAAGGAGATTCCATGCACTCTATGACAACAAATGATGAAAGATTATATGACAAGTATGAAAAATTCAGACCTTATTGTAGAAATATGAAAAATATGACATGACAGGGATAAAAATAGCCACCAATGGGTCGAATTCGGGAGTTATAGGAAACTATTCGAATTGGGGAAAGAATTGGAGCATCAAGAGGAAGACAAGTGTCGTGAGAGTTACTAAAACACTAGGATGAGTTGGAAGAAGCCCATGGAGGGAAATTTGGCCTTAGAGGGTCTCATGAAGTTAATAAAGGATGTAATGAGGAAGGAGAATAACTTTTTATCATTTGTTAATTGGACTTTGGAATTTTGGAGAGCCATTACACTATGAGTGTTCACTCTCTCTGCTTGTGAACCAATTTCGAGGGAGTTGGATTCCTTTCCAAGTTGGATGATGGAGAGGCCATTCAGACCTATTATTTGATATTAATGAAGGATTTTTAGCTTTAGGTGGGAGGACCATACAGTCAAATTCTCATCTATTCCCATATTCTCTCATTCCTTCTTCTCCATTCCCCCACACTTTCATGTTGAGGGCACACCATAAGTTTGATGATGTTGTGACAACCATAAATTATGTATTGATCTATATTTCCATGACCATATTCTCTATAGCTTGAAATCCAATAAAATACAGTGTGAAATCCTTGCATTCCCATGTACTTGAATGACTAGTTTTCATGTATTTGGCTTCCACTTTGAAAGAGTTGTATATCATATTTGTATAAGGAATTTTCTATAAGATTGATGATGATGGGGAAGCCATAAATTATGTATGAATCTTTAATTCCATTAGCATATTCTCTGTATCTCGAAATCCAGTAAACTCTAGTGTGAAATGCTTGCATTCCCATGCTTTTGAGTCACTAGTTTTAATGTAATTGGCTTCAAGCTTGAAAGAGTTTATACCAAACTTGTATGAGGGATGTTATCTAATGTCTAATGCTATTGGGGAATCCATTTGTATTTTTTTTATGGTATCTATATTTCATGTCATTATATGAACCATTCAATCTACTTTTCATGTGTCAAAATCGAGCTATCAATACCATTTCCCCTTAAGCAATTTCACTGAAATTTATCAAACGAATTTGGAACTCTATAACCAGTTTGAAGAAATAATAACCATTTGTAATAAAATTCCATGAGGTATTATATTAGTACCCATAATCTGATTATAAATTTGGGAGGGTTGTACATGATTTGGGGAGCCCTTTTGGGCTACACCCTAGGTGGGATTTCATCAGAATTTCGTAGTCATTTTTCCCTTTTTTCTCATTATCCCAAAACAAACTTGCAGAGGTCTAAATTCAGTCCTAAAGTGATCAAAGAGTCTCTTGATAGGTATTAAGACTCATCATATCATTCCATTTCAAATTCGAGACCATTTGGTGCGATTTGGAAATCCTAGAGTCAATACTAGTTAAGCTCAAATTTTGCCCAATTTGTACTGTTCTCCAAAATCCCAAGTAGGGACATTACACCAGGATTCAATGGTTATTAATAGAGTAAGAGAGAGATTGTAAAAGAGGCTATATGAAAGGTCAAATCTCCCATTGGTTTTTCTTTGAACATAAATAACATATTAACAACCCAACATTAGACATTATTGAAATGGTATATAATAATAGTAAAAATGTCAAGAATTAAATAAAAAAGTTAAAAAGGAAAATGTGCATTATAACTTAATTAAAATGCATGAGTGGAAAGTGTGTGAAGCATGGAAAAATTAAGAATTGAACAAAATATTGAAATTTAGTGATGAAACAGGGGAACGATGAAGAGCATGGGGGCTAGTCTTGTTGGTTGATTTTGGGGGTTTCTTGCTTATTGTGTTGTTTTTTGTTTGTGTGTTCTTGTTAAGAAGGAGGATAAAGAGGAAGGAAGGGAACACAAATTGATGAAGCATAGACTCAATATACAAAACTGGGACTGGAAGCTTAACCAGTCGGTGGAGATAAAATCAGAGAAATGAGTACAACTCCTAAATTCAAACTATTAACCAAACCAACGGATGTGATACATAGTGCTCTGTTTGAAGGTGACACGACTCAACTGCTGCCAAAGATAACATATTTTCCTGTCTGGATTATTGGTTTTTTGATTTTTTGATTTTTTGATTTTTTCAAATATTTTGAAAATCTTGAAAAAGAATAAAAGTTCTTTATAGTTACAGACTAGGAGGAGACGAGTGTCAAGGGGAAAAAAAACTAGTTCCAAGCAGCGGAACATACCTATGCTCAATGCAAGGACACATGTGTAGGATAACGACACTCAGGGGAAAGTCCCCTCCCGGTGAAAAATGGGGAATCAAGCTGCAAAGGATATGTAAAATGGCTATGCTTTGCTAGACATGAGACAAGCTCGGGCTATATAGCTAATAATCAAAGTCAGGGAAGCCGTCATAAGGCTCAATAAGGCAAGCAAAACTAATGACAATGCAATTACAACTTGACATAAGGGAGTCCTGGAGAAAAAGGACAGCAAAAAGATCAAGAGGAATATGAAGCTCTTCCGCAAAGTCATGGCGATACTATATAAAGCACTCCCACACCCTGAGGGAAAAATGTCAGCATGGGCACCAAATGCAAAACAGGAACTATCTAGGGAACCCATGTATGGTCAAGCTCTATCATTCACATCACGTCACTTCTAAAAACAACAAGAAGGTTCCGTGACAAGATAGAATGAGTTCGTACCTAAGGTTATAATGAAATGGTCATAAGGTCATGCAGAGTGCAAATGGATGTGAAATCTAACCTATATGCTAGTTTAGACATAATACCTGAAATCGACATGAATGGGTCAAAACCATGGTCAAAACAATGCTCAAAATGGACTCCTACATCATCAAATTAGTCCAAAATGGTTAGAAATGGTCCAAAACTATAGAAAGTGGGTAAAATATTTCAACATTTTCAAATTTTTTTTATAAATAGTAAAATATTCAAAAATTCCATATCATTTGAAATTTTTACCCATTTGAGCTCAAAACTTCCAACGCAAATTCCGGGAGCTTCGTCCAGTGAAATTCGACACCGTTTGTTCCAAGTAACTTCTCATGTCCTTCTCTTCCTATTTCATGCAATTTTTTTAAATTTCCATGGTCAAATTAAATTTTTAGGCAAATCTAAAATAGTCGTTTTGGCCCACATGGATATCGAGGTTTTTTCCGCGTATAGGGCTGGCCATACATGGAAAAACCTCCCAAAACCGCATACATACGCGGTTGTTTTGAAAACAGTCGCGTATGCAGCCGCGCATAAGGATTTTTAAGGTATATAATGACCAAAAATCAATTTTTATGTGTAGGATGGTTCTGAAATGGAGGGAGAGGGAACATGGAGATGTAGAAGAGGCTATTCGAGGTGTCTTAATGGCTCAATAAGCTCTACGTGCATGCGGTCTATATAAGTTTTGGTGTCTTGGCAGCCTGAGGGCCAAACCAAGACTCCTGTAGATGCTAGTAGACTACTAGGATCCAGACTCAGAGTCTTTTCATATCAATGGGATGTCCCTCACTATAGAGGTAGAAGACATATATTTTATTACTGGATTATCCTGACAGGGAGAGGTGGTGACCTACGCTCTCGCGGGACCGGAGGTGGCCTTACCATTGATGAGTACATTGTAGTATACTGTTTTACGGACACGAAAAAGGTTGGGAGTAAAATCCCAACAAACTCCATCCAGGTACTAGGACTGAAGGCCATACTATTGGCACTCGGCTGGATAGCTGGTCTAGCATCACTCCACCAGGCCTCATAGCCATTGATGTTCTATGCGGTGGAGTGTATGAGACCCACAGTGTATGACTGGAGCACTGTGCTATTTAGTAACATGAAGCAGCAGCTCAGTGACTGCAAGATGGGCAGGGTGAGAAACTTCAGTTTTGGCAGCATACTGAGCACGTTCTTCTTTAAGCGTGTACTGGGGATAAGCCCTAGAGTGGACATTTCTCCACACGAAGTTTGAGATCCGGCCCAACGATGTTGGGAAAATGTTATGCGTAGACTGGGTGGAGGTAGGGTGGCTAACCCCTAACCAACGGACTTCTTTCCATGGTGGCAATGGCAGATTATTGCCATCGATGATTATCCCTATGCGGGAATAGATTTTCGGGGAGATTCGGATATGTCTCTACCACCAGGAGCGGCATATGGCAACATAGGTAACGAATCCCAAACCCTCTTTTTAAGTTTTTTGAATTATTAATTTTTTTGTGTTTTTTGATATATTGACTCAAAAGACATGTTTTGGTGTGACGACACATAGTGACAATCTGTCATGTGTATGCAGATGTTGGACCACGATGACCAAACGGTTTCCCTCGTCATAGATAGAGGGGAAGAGGAGATGACATCATGGGTGTGGATGCGGAGTGGAGGCTCCAAAGCATCCACACAAACTTTGTACGCTTGACACACAGGGTACCCATGGCGCAAATCGAGGACTTGCTTGAGGCCATGCAGTGCCAGGTGGTTGGTGTACCATGGGCATGGGTTCGAATGTTTAGATGACTAGCTAGAGTCATGGTGTGCTACCACGATCAGAACCCCCCTCCTCCTCCATAGGCTTAGAGACTTGAGAGTGTTTCATTTTTGTACTACTGTGTATTATATTTTGGTGGCTTGGAAGCCCCATTTTTTATTATGACACTTATGTATTATGATGTCACATTTTGGATGTTTAATGAAAAACTTTTATGATGATCGATTTTATTTATTTACATGTGTGTAAAAATGTATGTTTGTGATATGCTTATGGTCTATGAAACAAATACCAATCTAACACATAGTTAGCATATGAGTCAGCAACTTGATTAAAAATTCTTGAAACATGTATGTATGTTATGTTCTCAAACTGTCATTCTAGAAATATTACACGTAAGAATCTTCGTAATAATGTCGGATCCCTAATACGATATAAGCCATTAAGCTGTGAAACCACTAACTGCGAATCAATATGTACCTAAAGAGAGAGAAAACCATGTGAAATGGCATCCTACAATAACTCGATCACAGCACTATATTCGGAAACATTGTTCAAAGAAGGCCGTAAACATACACCTCCTGAAGACAATACCTGACCCGTAGGAGTATAAATCACCCAAGAAGCAGAAGCTAAGTTTTGATTGTGGCGACTAGCACCATTAGTGAATCCTATGTAAGCAGAAGACTCCATTGACATCTGCCTTAAGAAACGAAAGCTAATCAACAAACTCAATCACCATAAGAAAACCTAACTATGCAAAAAAATGTACAATAATATATAATAATCATCCCTGGCTAAAGATCATGCATAGTATTTTTTAAGATAGAGCCCATTTCTAGGCTCTGCCAAGGCTATCCCTTCATAATCCACCAGCTCATATGCGCCCTTCTCTAACACACGTTTAAATACGTAACGACCATGCCACATGGGATTAAAATTCCCTACCCCCAAGGGTTCTTTAGCTTGATCCCACAAAAGGACCAAATCACCTTCACTAAACCTCCTCAGATGAATAGACTTATCATATGGACCTTAACGTAAAACTTATTTACTTCTAGAGCCACTAAGGCATCCCGACGCTGCTCATCAAGTTGCTTTAAGTGGACCAAATGTTCCTCCAATGCGGAAGTGTTTGGTAAAATCTCTATAGCTAGCTTCAACGAAGGCATTTCGCATTCAACCGGAAATATAGACTCCACCCCATGTATGAGTTGATATGGAGAGAAACCAGTGGCAGTCCTAATCGCAGTTCTATAGGCCCACAAAGCAGGATATAGCATGAGATGCCAATTCATCTTACTTTGTGTGATGGTTCATTGGAGAATGGACTTAAGTGACTTATTCACTGCTTCAACTTGTCCATTTGCCTGAGGGTAATAAGAAGAGGAGTGCTCCTGCTTATACCCTAACTTCAAATCCAACTCTTCCATCATTCTATTCTAAAAGTGCCTACCATGGTCAGTGACAAGCTCTTTCGGAATGTCGAACTGAGTAATAATTTGGTTGAAAATGAAATGCGTGGCTGTCTCACCATCGAATTTAATTGTGAGCATAGCCTCAGCCCATTTTGTGAAATAATCAACAGCCACTATAATGTGATGATGCCCCCCAGCTGAAGCTGGGTTGCAATCCATGAAGTCAAGCCCCCACTTGGTGAAGGGATTGGCGGTGATAATCAGATGTAACGGGGCAGGATGCGAGTGCATATTGTGTGCAAACACCTGGCAAGGGTGACACTTCTTGACTGCATTGACACAATCTTTGAAGATCGACGGCCAAAAATATCCCGCTCTCAAGATTTTTTGGGCTGTAGAAAGCCCAGATAAATGACCACCACATGCCCCTCCGTGGAAATCATTCAGCACAACCTCAGCCTCATCATGAGTTAAACAATGACGTAAAATGGAATCTACCCCATGGCGGTACAAAGTTTTATCCACTATAAGGTAGTTATTAGATACATGACGTAATCGTCATCGCTCATCCTATGAAAGGTGAGTAGGGACCTTCAACGTTTGCAAATATATAATGATATCCCCATACCATGGGTCCAAATTTGAGATAAGGAAAATATGCTCATCGACAAACGTATCCTTATAAACCTCCTCCTCCTCCACACTTGGAAAATCCGAAATGAGCTCCGCAAAGATCAACAATTTCTTCAATTTCGTCGAAATGAATTCTAGATCGAACTCTTGCAAAATAACAATCCACTTATTATATTTTCCCCTGATCATCCTTCTAGTGAGGATGAACTGAAGTGGATTGACATGAGCTACCACCAAGGTCTGGCGAAGGAGAATGTAATGTCTCAATCTTTGAACCGCATGAATGGTGGCCAAGACAAGTTTCTCCACATGAGAATAACGAATTTCTGCATCAATAAGGTTCCGAATCAAATAATATATGACATGCTCATGGAGCTGCTCATCTTCCTAAACCAAAACCATACCAATAGTCTCCATGGACCCGGCCACATAAATAAAAAAATCTCGGCTATAGTCAGGTGGACTAAGCACGGGGGCCGATCATCAAAGGACTCCTGGGCTCACTCATCCCAACAAAAAGTAGTGTCTTCCTTTAAAATATGCATAAATCCTTTAGTCAAATTGGAAAAGTTAACCACGAATCTCCGTAAGAAATTTTCCATGCCTTGCAAACACTGAAGATGTCTAATATTACACGGGGGAGACAATTGAAGTATTGCCTCAACCTTTAAGGGATCAACTCTTATACCCTCCTTGGATACAATGAACCCTAGTAAGCGACCAACAGTCATGCAAAAGATGCACTTATGAGGATTTAACCTAACCTGGTAATGGCGACATCTTTCAAATACTAATCTCAAATGGTATGGATGACGCACTCTTAGACAAGAATGAGCAGCAAGATCATCCAAATACACTTCGATAATTGTTTTGAGATCATGAATCATCAAGGTCATAGCCCACTGAAATGTGGCTCTAGCATTTTTAAGACCGAAAGGCATCTTCGGATATGCAAACGTACCCCAAGGACAAATAAATGCAATTTTATGTTGATCCTCGGGTTTGATCTGAATCTGATTGTATCCGGAAAAATTGTCCATGAAGGAGAATACCTTGCTTCCCACACACTCATCCAAAATCTGATCAATAAATGGTGTGGAAAAATTATCCTTAGGACAAGCACGATTTAAATCATAGAAATCAGTGCATATACAGATCGCTCCCTGCTTCTTATCAACTGGAACGGGGTTTGAAACCCACTCCATCAAGGGAACGAGATAGATAAAACTGGTTTTTAATAGTGTCTCTATCTCAACCTCAGTAGTGGGTGCTTTTCTAGGATTCACCGCACGCAAATGTTGTTGAACGGACTTCGCATTCATATAGGTCTTAATTTCATGTTCGACAATATGAGGGTTGATACCTGGAATTTATTCGTATGACCAAGCAAAGATGTCATGAAACTACTTAAATAGCTCGGTATACTCCTTGATCTCATCAAGGGAACAATCCGCCCCAATGTAGACATTCTCAACTTTTCCATGATCATGAGAAATATTGAGAGGAATAGTAGGTGATAAATTAGCCATGTTCCCATCAGCCATCTGACCAGGAGAGCTCAATGGAACAACGGGACTACCAATATTCTCGCTAAGAATCTCCCTAAATTCCTCATGCTCCAAACGATTAAGATCGGGAAGAAAATAGGATCTATGATGTAAATCTTCCCAAGGTGGCTCAACCCCAAACATGGCCTCAATAATGGCTTCATCTGATGGAAAAACATCATCAAGGAAATCATGTGCGTGAGAGGACTCAACTGCCCATGCAGGTAGTACATACAGGTCCTCCTCCTCCGTCCACGAAGAGGAAGGACTAAGCTCTGCAACACAATCAATATTTGCTTGATATGCTATCATTGTTGTAGGAAATGACACATCCATTTTGACAGGTCTATTCAAAGGACTCGGTGAAGGAAGAATCCAAGGATCTTCCATATGGGTAGTGTGAAAAGACACCGAATTCAATGAAGATGAAGCCCCACCGAAACTAGATCCGATCATGAGAACGAGCACAAGACAACTAAAGGTCCCCATAAGAGATGGATACATACCCACACCCACACTCCCAGTTGCCAGTTGAGAATGATTGATAATCGAGATAGAATCTCTCGATGATGCACTAACACTTAGATTACAGAACGATGTCTGATCAATCGTAACAATCTTCCCATTAAATGGAAAGCATACTACTCAAAATAGAGAAGAGGCTATGGCTTGCATACTATACATCCAATTCCATCCCAGTAAAAGATTGTAGTCAAGGGGCGCATCAACCACCTCGAGCTCAATCGCGACGGTGTTCCCTCCCAATTGGACCTTAAGAGAAGGAAGAATCCCATGTGGCCAAAACGATCTACTATCAAAGGCAGTCAACATGTTAGCGAATTGAGACAACTCGGGAGAACCCAAACCCTTCCAGCATGACAAAGACATCATGGAAGCAGTAGCACCTTTGTCAATCACAGTGTGTTTGACGGTCATATTAAGACACTCTACACAAATCAAAAGAGACACGTAGTAAGGAAAGCGAGGTTGTAGTCCCATGGTTTCAAATTTGATGATGGAAGAAGAGTTATCATCATTAATCCTAAGAGTAGAAAGCAAGGCTTTCCTTTGCGGCGGACAACTCTGAAGTACTTCAAGTGTGGACATCGCATAAGGATTTTGGCCCAACTCCTCGACAACGGAATAGTTCGTGGCAGCTCGGGCATTAGGATTGTGCCCTGAATGCTTTAGGACTCCCTTAGGAATGCGAGGTGCAATTTTAGGTTTATCCATAGGGTTTTCGATACGCAAAGGTCTCTCGGGTGGAGTGGGTTCTTTTCCAAGGTCCGGTTGTGACGAACCATAATCTTTCGCATGAGTCACAACCTTAGTAACATGTACCATGTTGATGCAACCATGACCAGTATTGGCTTCCGGCGGATTTTGATCTCCACCTGACGCACAATGAGGATCATTGGTCCTTGAGTTCATATTTTTATTATGGGGTAAAGGATTGGTTAGCACAGCTGGGCCCTGCGCTATGAATCTCGAGGCATCTTCCATATGAGGGCACAAGTGAGTGAGGTGGTCCTCCTTACACAATTTGCAAGGAAACTTAACCTTACATTTAGATTGCTTGTCCCCCCTAGCATTGCGGGCATTCTTGTCATTAAAATTGGCATTTTCATTCTTGTTCCCACCCTTACGATTATTTTTACCCTTTTTCTTATTCCTTTTGGGTTTCTGGTTGCCCTTCTGGTCCGATGCTTGCACGGAAAGTACACTCGCCGTTTGGGTGGGTTGGGACAAAGTCGTGGCTTGCCCCAAAGCAGATTGATTAATAGACAACTAGCTCACCTATTTTACAACTGAATCCACAGGTTTGGCACTTGTACAACCCACAATGCCATCGGCATGTGATCCAGGCTTGATCTTTAGATTAAAACTCGAATGCAGAGCATTAGGTATGATCTCATACAAAAGTACGAATTGAGCATAGATCAAATCCAACTCCTGTGACCTAAAGGTTGCTTGTTCCTCGTTTTGGACTCCAAATGTAGAAACATCCTTCACGATGTAAGGTAACAACAATTTGAGGAACCAATCAGGGAGAAATTTTGGTGGTATGAAGGCTCTAATCAACCTCTTTCGTCTACGCCACTCTTGGATATGGTCTGAGATATGTGCGGCTTTATCTTGCTGAAATGTAGACAAGATTTCTGTACCAACATTGTAATGCATGGGTAGCTGGAAGTGATTAAGGAAAGTCATAGCAAGGTCATCGAACAAAACGAATGCCCCCCTCGGTAACTCTATATACCATTTCACTGCAGGCCCGATGAGGGTGCGTTGAAATAGCCTTAAACGGATTGAGTCATCATGTAAGGAATTGGAAGAGCACCAAAGGTGAAAAGTAGTGACATGTTCACTACGATCTTCTCCTGTTTTGCCCTCGAATTTGGGAATGTCCGAGGGAAGCTTGTTAGGGACATCCAGCCAAGCTGGGTCATGAGATACCGGATCGTTCATGAGTATCGATAAGTCAGGTAAGTTTAATGTTGCAAGGAAAGGGAGCCTAGGTTGAGCCGATCTATGCCACACTCCCTAATAACTCTGGTTCATATAAGGCTAATTACTGTAAATACCATGGCCTTGGCCATAATATCCACCTCCTGTTTTACCCGTGTAGGGCCGCATGGAAGCATTATGATGTGGTGTACCTTGACTAGGCAGCGTTACAAAGCCATAATTAGAAGAGTAAGCAAATTGTTGATACCTCTACCCATAGGGTTGATAGTTTTGTCGATACTGCAGTCCATAAGAGTGTCCATGAGAAGATCCATAAGGTGTCCCATGGGATGTCCCATGAGAGGCTCCATGATTAGGGATATGGGGAACTCCTTGCGATGGACCGTGAGATGATCCAGAAATAGGAATATGACCTCCCGAGACAACAGGAGGTACTTGAATCTGAGATACTACCGTGCGAGTAATCACAGTATGAACATGGCTAGTAGCGATATTCCGGTTCGAAGGTACACACGAATGAGGGGGAGGAAGGATCGTCAAAAATGCATTCGAAGGGGTAGGATTTGAGGACGAAGGGACATGAGAAGGGATGTAAGTGGTGTTCCCTATGGTCACTCATCTCGGTTCTGGTATCTGCATATGACTACTAACACTAGGTCTAGGATGAACATGTGAGGTAGCTTCCACCACCAGGATGGAAGGTGCAATGTGACTAGTGCTTCCAAATCTCTCCGCATGGAAAGGAATAGGAATGCCCCTAGGCGTAGTGCTAGGTTCAATTTCTGACTCGGCATGATGTGAGGGATCATGTGCAGGGATATCAGGTATGTCATAACGAATATAACTAGTGCTTGTGGGTTCATGATG
Source organism: Pseudotsuga menziesii (assembly GCA_001517045.1). Taxonomy (NCBI): domain Eukaryota; kingdom Viridiplantae; phylum Streptophyta; class Pinopsida; order Pinales; family Pinaceae; genus Pseudotsuga; species Pseudotsuga menziesii. The sequence goes on along the minus strand of LPNX010647620.1, from coordinate 58,646 downwards.
AGTCTCGTCACCTAGTAACCAATATCGACGACCTGTGAATGAGGGATCATAACCAGAATGTGAAGGTATTTTTGGTGAAGGATCATATACAGGAGTAGAATCTACATCCCCAACCTCTTGAGGTGGATAAGACATCTCAGGAATATCATCCTCATGATCTCCCATCGTCTGTGAATCAATGTGAGAAGTAGTCCGCCCGAACTATCTATTTCTCTCTCCCAAAGGAGGAGGAGATGTGGAAGGCGAAATTCCTGCTAAACGAGGAGAACGGTGAAGTGTCGCACCCGAATCCACAACGACTCAAAAAATGAAAAAGACTTTATCTAATTACGCAAACCCAGGGAAAACTAGTGTGCACAAAGCATACACCTATACAATGTAAATCCAAATCACAAGCAAACAAGGGTAGGATATGTGAGCTCCCAAATGAAGTAGGTATGTCTCACCTAGGAGAGGCTTGAGACTCCCATACACAACAAGTGGAGGTTCGTAACCAATTATAGTGGCCCTTAGCTTCAACGTATATAGCAATTGTGATGTCCGACCCCTGCCTGGCCAGGACACCTACAAGAATAACCTTTGCGAAGTACCCCCTCAATAACCTAAGTAAGGAAACTAAGGTCACCTCAATATAATCAATGCTCAGGCCGACAGTCGCAGGCGGGATTGACCATATGGGCAGGGTAGCAAAGCCCGAAACTCTCGAAAGACCCCCCAGATACGAATACAATCCTGGAAATATCTCCGGTGTTACTCAGTTATGACCAGGGGTCATCCCAATCAATAACCGCTCACACTGCTTCATGCTTAACTCCCTTGTAAGAGGAGGATCCTAAGAAACACTAATTATATAAAGGAATTTCACACTCTCACTTGGATAGACACATAAATGCTTCGTTTAGTGGTCTTGGAGAATTTATTCATAATGAACTATTCCAAGACCCTAAAACCTAATCTTGTTGGTGCACCCTATAAAAGAAAAGAGTGTAATTCATTTTATTATGCATTGATTTTAATTGGATTATTACTTAAAATGGCAAATGATTGTGCAACTAATGGTGTTATGACGTAACAAGAAGTAAAATGCACACCTAACAACCAATGCAAATGCACTGTGTCAAATGAAAAATGGGGTATGCTACTATGTGAAGTGCAAAATTTTCCTTCAAATGAAGATCCAATCATTCCTATATGAAAATATGACTAATACTTCTCCAAGAAAACCTAATGCAAGTACCATGCAAAATGCAAAATGATGCAAAAAACAAATGTTTTTTGTATTTTTTGAATTAAAATGGGATAATAAAGCAAAAGTATGACTCTACAACCCCAGAATCTGCAAGCACTATCAGACAACACCCAAGCAAAGCACTAAGGTAAAAAAGACCTAATGCACTAATCTCAAAACAAAAAATAGAAAATGCAATGACAAGAACATTCTCAAAAAATTCAAACTAAAAAGCGTCTCTGGTCAGAAACAAAGGTGTATACAGACTCCAGAAGCATCCAAGAAGACTCAGCAATTATCCAAACTCACCCAACAACACTTAATCTTCCCCGAAAAGGCAAAACTTAGGGCATACGCGACTGTGTGCAGAAAACCCACGTATATACGCGGATATCTTAGTAAAAACCATGTGTACACGCGACTGTGAAGACAAAACTCGCGTACAGGAAGAAAAAGAGATAAAAAAGAAGGTAAACATACAAGCTGAGACAAAATTTACTCCTATCAGACACTACTAGGAAAACATGCCCCGAGACCCGACTCAAAAATAGAGAAATCAGAGCAATTCAAGAACATTGAATGCTGATAAAACCCCCAAAGGAAATGACTAGGAACTCCCCAGTATGGTCTCCAATTATGTTACAGAGAAAACTTCCTATGGCTTGGGGTACCAAAACAGACAGAGTAACCACAAAAATCAATCATTTCCCATATGCAAGAGAGACCAAACATCTAACACTAAAGGATCTCGAAACATACCTTATTCCGGATGGTTGATGTAGATTCCCGTTGATCTTTTCCACTCTCGCTTGTATTAGCAATTTTCTCTCTCAACATTCAGCAAACAGGACAAGCATGCTATATAATGGTGTTAGAGATACTCTAACATATAAGCATTTAAAATATCCATGGATTCAATACTCATTTAAATACACATTATTGGATAGGAAAAGATATTTCTATTAATATAAATTAGAGATTACAATAGTGACAACATCTGTTGGAACGTCTGCGAACAGGAGAAATTGAGTCCTCCACCTGGGCCTCCACCACTTCAATCCTCCATCTCTCGATAGCAAGCTCACAAGTAAAGGAAATCTTAGGAAGAACACAAAGTGCTCCAAGGGACAAAGGGATGTAGACTCAAGTATAAGCTCCAGCAATAAAGGACTATAGTTTTCTTGCTCTTCAATTCCTCTCCTTTCAATGTATCCAAAGGGTTCCTTATATAGTGCTTCGATGGAGTAATGGAAGGTCAAATCCAAGCGATCTCAAGGCATATGGAAGGCCAATAGACAAGTGACTCGGATCCACATCAAGGAAAACTCCAAAACTATTTGGCCTTTTGCACACATCCTGATGCACGCGGGTTTGAGGGTCATATCCGTGTATATACGCGAGAATAGGTTTAAAAGTCGCGTATAGCGAATAATGCATGTTTTTAGGGATGATCTTGGAAACATCAAAGGTACAAAAATGGTCCATGGGGTCCAAAGAGTCTGCAGAGGGACAAGGAAGGCCATAAAGGTGTGATCCACCATGTGTGGTAAAATTAGCTGTAACATTTGGTATGCCAAGCAAAGAGTTGTTCTATTGATCCTGTATTTTATGCTATAATTGGTTGGGGGATTTCTTCAACACATGAAAAACTAAAAAAGTGGTCCTTTCCTTTGGTTAAAACACAAAAAAAATAGTGAACATTTACCGATTTCTAACAAAAAAAACATTTGGCATCATATTGCACTATAAGCACCAACAAGTAATTTTCATCCCATTAACTTTTTATGCCAAATAGTTCTTGTTTGTGTTACCATCCATGTTTTTGTTAACCTATTTTTGAATGTATGAAAGCATATATTGGTTTCTTTAACAAGACGTGTTGCAATAGTAAAAAACAAAAGAGAACGTTGCTGAAGGATTTGAACATTATGTCTAACAAATACCAGTAAGCATCTTATACAATCAAAAAATCTAGTTGTGAGCAGAGTTAGTCAATTATAAAATTAGTGTCTCTCCAAAGGGAAAATCAAAATTAATTACTTTATCTCCATGGAATTGCTATAACTTTCTCTTTAAAGCAATGGCCTATACAAGACAAGCACTTGAAATCCATTGCTGGAAATGTACAAATGTGAAAATTGTCTAAATAAATCATCACATACTCAACTCCAAATATAATCCACCTATGAATTTTCAGTGGTTTATTTAAGCATCTCTTTTAAACTCAAGGGAATAATTACAACTATCATGAAGAGGCCAGGCACCAAAAGTGGCCACTTGTTGGGTGAAACAACCCTTGAGGAGCAATCCATTAATCACAAACACTTTCGTTCAACTGAACTATTGTGACAAAAGTTGCTCTTCAAAATCAAATAATACTTGGACTTATCCCATTTGCTTATTCAAGGAATTGAACCTTGGTAGATGGCCTAGGATACCACCATCTAGGTTTTTCAAAACTTGAATTATAAAGCATTTGGAAAAATTCAAGGACATCATGATGAACTATGTTTCCAGTAACCAATCTTAAAAATATGTTTGATATACATCTTATTAAATAATTTGTGAGCTAAGCCAAATAAATTAATATGTATCCCCTCAAGGATAAAATCCAAAATATCATCCATCGGAAAATACTAATGCCAATCATGTAATGAAATTGGTTCCCATGCTCATCTGAGCATTGTTTACGTGACAATATCAACCGACATAGGAACCTTCCATATATATAAAGACAAAGAAAAGGCTTTAAACAACTTACTTTTAAGCAACAACTGCTTTAGAACCGCCATTTTTCTTTTGGGAAAAAAAAAAGAAAAAAACATATAGGAAATGGTTGAATTTTCTTTTTTTATTACACCGTAAGGCGTTTCAACAAGTGGGAGTCTACTCCCTGAAGTTAATGCTTTTTTTTTCATCCGTCGATATTTTTGTCCGATGATTTGGATAATCTCCATCATTGATCATTGATCATGTTAGGTGCACAGTGGCACGTGTCCCATCACCATCAATCCAAGAGTTGGAGCTTCCTTCACGAAATCATGTTGGCAAAAGCTTGAAATTTGCACAGTCTAGTCCGCCATTACTGCTGCTACTGAAATTTGCACAGTCCAGTTCGCCATTATTGCTGCTGCTGCAGCTGCAGCGTCTGGAGCTTTAGGGTTTTCAAACAGAACAAAACAGAACTGAACTGTTACGGATACGGAGGATCACCCTCATTACGACGACACCAACGCTGTGACCACCACTACCAACAAGAAGAATCCTACACGACCCTCACATCGGAGCGTGCTGGACGATTGCGACGGACATGAAATAGCGAAATAGAATGCCTAGTGTGATTTTGGGCACCACCAGAAGCACTTGAAATTCCCCCAGGAATTGATCCTGCACCTGGCCTCACATACTGTACCCAAATGTAAATGTGATCAGAAAGTTATGTGATTAAGATTCAAGTTTTCCATGGTATCAATAGTAATAATAGACAAATACATGAAAAGCAAATTTGCAATGTTAACTATGATAACCTTCATGTACAGACATGTTCACTCAGACAGTAATATATTTACAAAAGCAGCTCTATAAACTATAACTCAACCTACTTATTCTATCAAATTTCATCATTGAGAAGCATTCATGTGATTGTCAAATGAAGGAGAAATAACAATAGCAGAAGACAAATAATTTATAATCCAGATGAATAGAATTACTAGTGTTCTGGTGGACAGCAGCATGTTTATTCCCTAAAAATGGAACATGAATGTCTTCAGACAAAGCAGCAAAATAGAGAGCTTAAAGAAACAAACCCTATATTGTGAATAGTGAGGATGATAATGCTGACTACCATAGCCAACCCTTGGAACACCTGCATTTCCAATTCCAAAATTAACTTTTCCTGTCTGCCCCTTATCATCACCAGTTTTGTCTGCTGGTAAAACCTTGTCAGCAGGAGCCGATACTGCAACTTTGAAAGGTATAGTGGCTTTAGCTCCCCATTCTTGATCCTCAATGGGATTATCACCACTGGAAACAATCACCAAATCATCCCCATCTTCATCCTCGCTTCCTTCCTCAAAATCCCATTCTCTTCTCTCCATATTGGGATAAACAGCTCGATCATCATTGAGGACAATTTGCAAATCATATGGCGTTGTCACTATCCATCCATTCTCTTCTTGTAGCCCTTGATTCTATGCAATAGCCAATTCCGCTGGAGGTGTCAAATCCTACCTCACAGGAGATACTTCCGCAACCTAGTTCTCTCTGTTGCCTTCCCCATCCTCTTCCATATAATCATAACCTCTCGAAAGCCCAAGAATTGAGGTTATCACACCATTCATCACCATACCAAGACCCGGAATATCGTCGTGCTGCGGCAGACCATTATCCTCTTCAAATTGGAACACATTTTCGCAGAGTGGCAGCTCAGTTGGTGCAAATGGTGAATCTCGGTTAGTTTTCTCTTCCAGATCCGTTTCGCACGCCACTAGATCAATGACTGGGTTTTTAGCATTATCTTTATTCAATTCATTCTCACGCTTCCCCATCTTGATATCTGTATTCTCCACAAAATCGCCTTGAATGGAATATTCTGCATGAACCCCGACTTCATCGTTTTCTGAATAATTCCACTTCATCTCAGACTCTTCTTTGAGAAAACTGCAAATCACCTCACATTAAGCGTATTCATGGTCGACGATGGGTTTTCTCATGCCATCTGGGCAGCATGCAAGATGGGCGACACGCGTCGAAGGGCACTTAAGGTTTAATATAGTGCGCACTATCCTGCCTATTAGGACACTTGTGATTGGCTAATAAATATACAAACACCAAATATGGAGGCCTGTAGGAGAGGATTTATTTGTCATCTAAAAAAGAATTAAATGAAATAAAATATATTACTAGGGTATCTCTGTTGCCTTAGGTTGCAAGGGCACCTCGCTTTTCTAACAAAAATGATCTAAAATGACATCAATCAAGAAGCAATGATCTAATAAAAATGGCATCAAGGAAGACCATGTGAATTAAATTATTTTTCTTCGTTATGTAATTTTGGGCCGGTCTTTGTATGGGCGTTGTAGGCGAGTGTAATGTAAGATAGAGACATAATGCGTGTATATATTATTCACTTATGAACTTGGCTTTCATAACAGTGCCGACGGAGAGAATTTTGCTTAAATTTAGCTTGAGAAGCCTAAATTAGAAAGCTGACAATTTTAAGTATGCAGTCAATTCTATTGCTTCAGTAAGAGCTAATTTCTTGTAAGTGGGAAGACTGGAAATAATTCTATTGCTTTAGTTCAGGTGTAAACATCTAGCTTCCCTAAATTTAGCGTGGCTAAGCTCAAGTGCTTTAAAAATATAGTACTGCTCTTTCCTGCAGTCGGCAAAACAGTGTTTTCTAGTTTCTCAGTACAGTATGCTTTTCAAATATAGGACTGTTCTTTACTAGACTTGACAAAATTAAGTGTTTTCTACTTTCTTAGAATAGTTTGCTCTCCTAAGAAAGCAAACTAAGAATTCCAATTGAATGTCTTAACATGGGCGTCTGCATTACTTGCAGTTCCCTCTTCCTTCTTTAAACTCGTCGAGGCTATTATTTGTTCTGCAATTTGTCCCTTTGTCAAAGAATTGCTTTGAGCGGACATTCTTTGTATTAATTTCTAAGTCGATCCTCAACAATGGTGATCGTCTTGCAAACTGATCATATCTGGACCTCGACACACCACCCGGATCTTCCCTGCCACATATCAATAATGATTGTTGCATTCTTCAAAAATAGTTGTGCAACATCTCTATTAAAAACTGTTAGAAGAGATCTTCTAAGAGACATAGGACAGTCGGTAATCCTATTTTACGTCTTTTACATTTCTGCCCAACCTATATGGATACTGGTAACTTGTTACAGATTCTAGCCCTTATTTCTCCAAGGATGGATGAAGAATGACACTATAGAAAAAAACAAATTATCAATTGCAAGTTGCTTTGTAGCAGAGGTGGGCCTCTGAAGCTCTTTTATGATTTGTTTCTAAACCAAACTCAGTTAAAACAGAGTATTTTATGGTATTTTCTTTTAGTAACTCTCTTTTATTGAATAATTGAGCTAACATGGTCCTATTCATTACTTTGCTACGAAGAGTATGTATCTTATCCCTCTCTATGTTCATACTTCATAGTTATTTTACTTTTATGATTTACTCATATTTAGTAGAAAGTCTTTTCTTCTGTGCATTTAGACTTTTAAGTAAACCACATCCTTTGTTCTTTTCTTCTTTGTCAAGTTCAAAATTATTTGGTATAGAGCTATATCAAGGGTTTTTAGAAATGTCTTAGTTATACACTTACTTCATAGCTTTTGTCAGCAATACATGGGTAGTCTGTACCTCAGCTTTCCAAGTGCAATTATTAGGGGATCAAATTTTCAAGGATGGATAGATAATGGTTGGCATCTGAAAATGAGGAAACTGTTATAACTTTTATTTTGAACAGAACAATATTCGGAAATTATACTTATTCTGCAAGTAAAAAATTTGTATAAACCCTAAGAAAGATAAGGATACAAAAAACCAGATTTTATTAATATATTGGAATTTGCCAAATCTTTAGTACAAGCAACAAGATAATAGATAGATCCATAAATTTATGCAATGTTACTTGATTGTAACATAAGAACTACAAAAACTAACAATCCATTCTTATTTGGATGAGAGAAGAATACATGCCGATAATGTAATGGCCGATTGTGTGAAGAATATAATGTCTTGTTGTATATATCCACATCTCCTTGCTTAGCTTGCAACACGGCGTTCTTTTATTGCACCCCTAGGTACAATTGCTAGTTAGTCTTAATTCATAAGTTTGAAAATGTGTGGAAGTAACTCGATATCTTTTCGAAAAGTTTGAAGTGTTGGTATTGAATTGTGAAGGGTTTTAATGGAAACAAAATGACCCAATGCAAATGTCATAACGTTCACATAATTACTCAACGTTACTGTGATGCGTTGTGTAAACATAGTTGTTGGTTGGTGCATGCCTCGGTGTGTGAAAGATGGATCGACGCTTGGAACTTGCTGCTTGGTTTCGTCAAATCATGAAGTTGTTGAAGTTATAATGGTTACGTCATTAATCATTCATTACTCGTTACATATCCATATCTTTGTTAATGGTTACATCATTAATCGTTATTCAATGTCCCTTAGAATTATATAGTATTGGCCCTTACAATTATAACGGTTACATAATCGTTACTTCGTCACATAATGAAGTGTGGCTAATGGGATTGGAGCCTAGGTCTCCATTACTACTAGTTACTTATAGTATAAGATATTATATGAAAGATTGAATTTTCATGAGTTTTGTTTCAAACATAAATAATATTTGGTGATTTTTATGGGGTTAAAACTTACAATCAGGGATAATTTTAGGGGTGAATTTTAGTCCAGTGGGCTATTTTTCCATGTTTTTCTCGTCAAAAAGATTTGCCATTTTGCATTTTTTGAAACCTTGTTTCGCCTAGTTTTGATGGGGAAAAATATTTTCACCTTAAAAATCACCAAAGTATTATATAAACAATATAAAATTCTTGGAAATTAAGATATTTTTTGGAAAATATCGCCAATCATTTCATTGTTGGTGTTTTAAGAATTGGTAATATTCGCCAACATTTATACACTTTTAAATAAGTATGGTTCATTAAAATCATCCCTGCTTACAATTCGCATATTTTTATTAAGGTTTGGTATTTTATAATAGTTAACCTCTTATGATATATATACATGATTGGTAGTAATACATGTTTTTTTCTAATCAATTAAATGACAGTAATAATATCTTATGTTCTACTTGTAGCTCTCTTAAACAAATTTCATAATAATACAAAAATTTGTATATATGATCTCGAAAAAGTATACTGGGTCTGTAAAAAGTTATAATTAAAATGTTAATTGTATAATTATTAGTATTTGTATTGTTTATCTTATATATTTTAATGTTGACACATAATATATTTGCACTTTTAGATGGCTAACATTTAAAGAAATTTATAAAAAAAGATAGCAAGGAATCTAATATTGTATAATTTTTAGTATTTGTATTACTTGTTTTATATATTTTAATGTTGATATAATATATTTACATTTTTAGATGGTCAACATCTAAAGAAATCTATAAATAAGATGGCTAATATTTAAAGTATTGGAAGAGAGAAATTCCCCATATAATGTATGATATGCAAAATGAGTCTATCTCAAAGCATTTTTAATGCATAGGAGTACTAACTCATACACCTAGTTAAGGAGATTGAAATATGTGGACCCATACACAAGGTCAGTGTGGTTGGTGGAGAGGCACTTGAAGGAATTTGAGGATCTTGTTAGAAAAATATCATATCTAAAGGGCTCAATTGTTGAAATCCATATAATATATCAATCCATTATGCATTTTAGTGAGTATTTTCTCCAAATAGTGGGTCATATCAATGTGCCTCTCCTTTAGGAAGTTAATTTCACCAACCCATTTGAAGGGGAGGTGTTGTTGGGGACAAGTAAACGAAGAAATACGAAGGTAATAGGTTTTACTGGAATTTATATCTTCATATATAGTTTTTGAAGCTAGGTTGGTTCACTAAATCAAATTTTCTTTCTTTCATCCAAGTAGAGGAGAGTGGGATGGAATCCATTTATACATTGCAAAAATAATCTTGATTGAATGAAGATATCTATAGAATTATGCAAATAAGTTTACCATATCTTATCATGGACTTGGGTGGAAAAGTTGATTATAAGAGATTGTTTGGATAATAATACAAATATCATGTAGAAGGAAATTGATCGAGCATATGGTGCAAAAGATAAAAATGTAAGCAATATAAGTTACTTTTATTTTTACATTTCAAATCCCATTTTGTGTTGTTTTTTGCCCCTCAAATTATGTTATACATATAGCTACCAATTCATGAAAATGTGTTTATAACATGCTGAGCATGCAGGTGAAACATCATAAAGTTATGTGGTGTAATGAAAAAAAATATTGCACCAAACAGATGGATGATAAGAAGAAAACCTATGAAAGTGGGATAACTGCAATTTTCCGGGTTATTAATACTTCCCATAAGGGTGGCAAGAATTCGATCACATATTGTTTGAGGCACTATGACTATTTGGAATATATATTGGATATAGACTTTAAATCCTTCAAATTGGTTCTTTTTAAGTTAAGGTGGTATATATTGTTGCTACAAGATAATGAAGGTAACGTGATTAATCATGACAAGGGATTTAACATGATTAATATTACTAGGCATGAGCCAAACATATAGCCATATGCATTTCCAAATAAATGTGAGTAGGTATTTTATTCATAGGTACACGGCAGAGCAAGTTGGTAATTTGTTTTTAGATTATCAAGAAGAAGAAGATGTAGGGGAGGAGAAAGAAGTTTACTTGGACAAAGAGGGGAATCAAGTTGACTAGACATTTGTTGCCTCACATCATATGCTTCATCTTGTTGATGATGATTATATTTGATACTGACTTAGTGCTAGACATCCCAAATGTTGTTATGGACAATACTTACAATGATTCTAAAGGGTTGGTTACGAATTCTAATATTGATGAGTTAGATAAAGAATTGATAAAGTTCAAGATCAAAATGATACAGATATGTAATAGATCTTATTTAATAAAGTGATCAACTGATTTAAATTGAGTATCATTATGATTTCCCTTATTGATTTAAGATCCTTCTTTATTCATATTTTGATGGTGAATTGGTTCTCACTTGCTATGTGACTTGGATGAATAGTTTACATTAGATACATTTCTTGGATAGTTCACATTGGATAAAGAGTTAAAGTATAATTATTTTTACCCTTATGACATTAATAAGATACGCATAATTTCAAGTTTTAAATCATAAACCACACACCTAAGTCACCTAAGATACTAACCTAATCCTTGAAATCCACCTAAAAAGATAACCAAAGCCACACACCTAACTGCCTAATATAATGTAATTATGCACACACATAAGAGATGCACCTAACATTTGTGTCTTCTATTCTCTATTTTAAAGGGAGACACTTCACTAAGAATCATGATTAGATTGCATAATTTCTCATGCTCTCATGTGTGAACCCACATTTATCAATGAAAAACTTAGTATAGTCATATTTATTATCAAAGGCAACTTCCAATGGTTCAAAAGCTAATATTTCATTTATCATTGAAAAACAAGTGTTTACTAGATCACAAATTCAACCCAACATCATAAGAAGATTAATTGAGGACATGAATATGACCGTGATGTCATTTTAACAAAAATGTCTATAACTAAACAAATTTATTGTCTTTGAAAATGCATTTGAGGAATCTCAAACAAAATCATAAAACACCCTACAAGGGAGAAATGATGTTTAGATGCCCTTGAGTCAAAATAAGTATAAAATGCTTAGATATCCCTGAGTCACAATAAGTATATAATGTCTAGAAGGCCTTGAGTCAATATCTAAATAATAAGTTTGACTAGAGGCTAGAGGCATAATCCGATTTCTAATCCAATTCACATTACTATGTAAAGAAAAAATCAAAGTGATAATATCAAAAATCCAAGGTTTAATTAGTTATATTATTTGAAAAGGTCGAACACCAAATAAGTGACGTTGTTTGACGTAAAATCCATAGTTTCGATGTCTATTCAACGTATAAGAAATGTCAACTTAATGACGATACTATGGTTTTTATGTCAAGCTAATGTTTCATATTTGACATTGTACCAATCAACATTTTTTTTTGGGGGTAAAAATGAATTAATTGGTTTGGCGGCGGGAAGTCTATATAGGATGGGAGTTATATGGGTATGCGATTATATGGTTGGTAATTTTGTGGGTTTCTAAGGGTTACTAATTATATGGGTTAAGGTTTATATGGGTTAGGGATTGGAATTTATAGGGGGCATTATTAATGTAGTTAATAAGGTTTTATGGTTGGGATATATAGAGTTTAGGGGTATATGGGTTGGGGTTATGCCACTTAGTGAGTATAAATGTTAAAAGTAAGGTATTGATTTTAAGGGATTATTATTTATATGGATTATAAGGGCTATGGAATAAGTGTAAGGCCTTAGGGGCTATAAGAGTTATAAGGGTTAGGGTTGCAAGTATTGCATATGGTTTAAAAGTTATAGGAGTTTAGATTTAGAGTATCTAAGGTTAGCAAATAGGTGTTAAGGCTTAGGAAATATAGGGATTCAAGTTAAGGTTTTCAATGATTAGATATTATAGCGATTATGAACTAAGTATTACAAACATATCTTTATAGTGATATTTATAGTGTTACTGTTATCTCCTAAAATAACCAGTCGATTTCTCATTATTTTAGGTGATAGCTTTGAGTCCAAAAATTTATTTTTGAAATTTTTTAGAGTCAATAAGGAGGTCCCCATCCTTAGTACTAAGTCAAAAATCTGATTTATTTGAGTCTTGGTTTCAAATTTTGGGAAAGACAGGTTTTGGTAGCTAACTCTGTTTTGTGAAGGCCAGTTAGTTGCCGAAAAGGCTCAGTTTCGGCAGCTAAGAAGATTAACTAGAATGACATTAGCTGCCAAAAACGATCTCATCAGCAAATTAAAAAAAGGGTCGTGTCCGTACTCGACTTCACATCAAGCGAGCCTGTGTTTTGCCGCCAAAAGGAAGATTAGAACGCATCTCATATGACCATCATGAGGTTTAGTGTTGGTAAGCTGCCGAGAGCGAGTCATGAAGCGCCCACATCATTTCATTTCTAATCGCAGAGGGTTATACAGAATCTCATGATGCATACTTCCATCTGAAGGTTATCCGCAATCTGATCGATTCATAATTTCACACGAGCTGGGCGATATCATAGGTGATCACCTGCTGGGCTCATTCAAATGGGTATCTTATTTCTCAAACATTGCGAGCAGACCCAAGGTCCCTGGTTATGTCATGTTATCACACAGTTGAAGTTCCGGTTCAATCCAGGGTTTTTTTTATCAAAGCAGAGCATCGATCCAGGAGTATTCTCATCAGGACGAGTTTTCAGCGCGGTTTCTCTCTATCATCTACTACAAAACAAAGGTTCAGCTCATGGCAAAAAACAAATCTGCCACTCAGGACAGAGCTAGATGGGGTCTGGTATCTCGAGTCCCACCCACAAGTAGCTGAGTTTTTCAAGACTGCACAGGTTTTTGATTATTGTGAAAAGCTCACTAGTTTCAACCAGCCACTTGCTGAAGCATTTGCTCGGAGCTACAATGGGAGAATAGTGAAATTTGGCAGAGAAGAGTTTCATGTGGATGAGGCAGCTATAGCCGAATGTACAGGTCTCCCCAGGACAGGGCAGAGTTGGTTTAAGACCACTAAGGCCTCAGATATTGAGTTCAGATCGTATCTCCTACCAGCCCATAAGGTAACCATTCGGAAAAGGGATTTTCCCATCACCTTTCTTGAACCTCAATGGCAGGCTCTTTTAAAGGCCATTTTCGTTTACATAACTTGTGAAGGCCGATATCACAGGGTGCTACACTACCACTTCAAGCTGTTGAATCGTTTCACAGGAAGGGAAAGTATAAATCTGCCATACTTCTTCCATAAGACCCTAACTAAGATGGCAAAGCAAGTCCAGGCTAAGCCCAGCAAGATAGCAAGCAGGATCTCTCACCAGGGTCTCATAACATTGATAATCAAAGAGCTTTTGAAGAAGAGAAGTGTAGACTGGAATTATTTTTTATTTTGGCATGAGTTCCCCACAGAGCTTGTCAGTGAAGAGGCAGTTGAGCAGGGTAAGGGCGAGAAGAGCAGCACTCCCAAAACCAGCAAGAGAAAGAGGAGAGCCATCTCTCCTCAAACCCAAACGGAATCCCCTTCCTCATCCAGCAAAAGGAGAAGGTCAAAGAGAAAGCTGGTGTTTGAACAAGCTGAAGGAACTCCTCAAGGAAAAAATCCACTAAATCTCCCCTACTCAAGATCTGAATCTGGAGACGAAGGAAAACAAGGAACAGAGCAGCCCATGGAGAGTGAGAAAAGTAAAGACCCTCCCTTGATTGATGTACCAGGTCTCGAACCTTCCACACCAGAGACCAACAAATTCAATAAGCTGCTACAGGAACTTTCCCAGGCAAGACATAGTGAGAAGCAGGTTAAGTTGCACAACGCAGAGCTGATTGGAAGGAATATGGCACTGCATGATCGGAGCCAGGAAATCGTCGAAAGACTCAAGAAAACAACCGAGAGGAACGCAATGCTGATAAAAGAAAATGCCAAGCTCTACCGCAATCTCAGGATGCTCAGGTTAAAGTTGAAGGAATTGGAGGGGACAGAGGTACAACCAGTAGTCACAGAAGCACAACCATCTGGTCTAGACACGTTGGCTGAGGTGGCCACGATCCCTGAGGAAGTAACACCTGTGGAAGCTCAGCAAGAACAGCCTATGAAAGTTCAGCAAAGACAGACTAAACGAGTGACTAGAGGGAAAGGAGCAGCTTCAAAGAAGTCCTAGCGACTGGTCACGAGCATGCAAGAAAGCATCGTTTTGGGTTTTAATTTTTGAAACAGTTTTCAGCTTTCGGCAGCTTAGGCGAGCCCCACAGAGCTCATTAGCTGCCGAAAGGACTAACTTCCGGCGGCTAAGGCACGAAATCAGTAGAATAGTTAGCTGCCAAAAGACGTTTTTTGCAAAGGTTCTCTAATTTCGCCCAGAACTCAGTTTTGATTCACTAAACTGACAGAAATAAATGGATTATAAAGTATTTTATCTATATCTCAGAGGTTTTGAGCGAGTTTTGAATCAGTGGGTACTTTTGACTAAGTTTCAGACCTTATTTGGAGGAACATCTCTACCAGTCGACTCCCACATCATGAAAATCAAATTTGTGGCACGCCCAACTCAGTTCATCGAGCCTTGGAAGGCTGCTTCATTTTACCAACCATCGAGCTGTTGAAGGAGATCTCCATATCAGAATTTCCTTGATTTTAGGGATCAGTCCCTATCTTTTTGCTTTTGACTGTCAGTTAATGTTTTAGTAGAACTCAACAGATCCATGCTTTTAGGATCTGGAAACTGTTTGTAAAGGCTTTAAAAGCCTAAGAACTCACACTGAAAAAGGGTTCGATTGAGGATATATGTTTGACTATGTACTAAACACTTCTTTGCTATATGAATCACAGTTTCCTTTGGTTATTAGATATCAGTCTGTCCACACTTTCATTATTCTACATTTGATTTTATTCAGTTCAGTTGTTCAGAACTGTCATCTTCTGATATAGCTCATGGATGAATTAGTGTTTCTTTATATTCTTGTATGACCCTGCATTTCAATGTATTTGGTTATCTCGAATGTTTTTCTTCATACCTCGATTATTTACTGTGGCTGATATTTAATTCCTCGAAGCACTGGCTTATTTAGAGGCATGGCATGTTGTCTTACTGCTTAGTCTTTTAATTGTCCTATTGATCCACCTTTTCAGAAAACACAAAAACATGATTTCTCAAGTTACCAGGCATACCTAGCCTATAACCCTAGGTAGTTTCCTGGAGTGATAACAGTTACAAAGATATCCTTAAAGTGATATCCTTATTCTCTCTCTTTGTCTTTGCCATAAAAATAGATTTAGTTTAAAGGACATTAAAACACATTGACATCATCATTATATTGGTTATATGATTAAACGGTGTTATAGTGATTATATCTTAAAGGTTATTGGACAAGGGGCTGGGGATTATTATTCAAGATACATTGCAGGTTATCCAGGTTAGAAGGTTTAGGTTTTATAGATGATAGTGTTTATAAGGTAATTTAGGCTTTTAGTGTTAAAGGATGTGGATTAGATGTGACAAGTTATATAGTTTAGGGAAAATATGAGATGAGTTATATAGTTTAAGGATTTTATGGGTTAAGTGATAGGGGTTATAGTGGCTTGGTGTTACTGGAGTTAGGTTTAGGAGTTATAATATTTAAATATGAGGGGTCAAAACTTAGGTTAAGATATGAACTGATAAGGGTTAAAGTGGATATGGGTTTTAATTATTATGAATTTAATGATAAGGATTTATGATTAATATGGTTTAAGTGTTAATATTATAGGTAATACTAATACTTAAACCCTAATCCCATCACACATAAACCATACTCCCTTAACCCATTAACCCCTAAGCCCTAAAACCCCTATCCCCTAAACCCATTAACCCTTGAAACCTTAACCCCTAACTCCTAATCCACCATAACCCCTAAGTCATTAACCCCATTTTCCCCTAATCTATTAACCCCATAATCCTTGAACCCCCTAACCCCTAAGCCCTTAACCTTCTAACAACTTAACCTCCTAGCCCCTAAACCCCCTAACCCATAAAACCCTTAACTCCTAAGCCCTTTGGCCTATAAGAGATAAAATTTAAGGTTTATAAGGATTAGGGTTATAAGGTGGAGGTACTAAATAAGTGTTAGTTATTGTGATTTATTCATGTTTAACACTGGTAAATGATAAAGGGTTTAGGGGTATAATGTTTATAATTTAAAGGAAAATTATGGTAATATATATGTGTGATATATGGTAGGGTTTTACAATTTAGGGTTATAGTGGCTATAATTATGAAGTTTATAGGTTATATGGATTATGGATTATGTGTTATAAATATTATAATAATTAGGAGTTTCGTATGTTATTCGAGTTAGGGATCAGAGGGATTTTAGGTTAAATGACGTACAATGTATTTTTATATTACATTTTCTAAAGGTTATTGGGGTAGAGATTATAGGGTATAGTGGTTATATGTATGTATGTATGTATGTATGTATGTATGTATGTATGTATGTATGTATACACACATATTCTAGGGGATATAGAATTTCAATCTATATGGAATAGAAATTAAGGTTGATAAAGTTTAAGGATTCTAAAGTTGAAGTACTAGAGTTTATAGTAGTTAGGGGTTCCATTATTTCCAAAAGGTGACCCCAAATTATATAATTATGTAAGTGGACCTTCTAGCTGTCCATTTTTTTGATGGATCAAATAGTTGACTTGGCATACATATGCTCTAGGCTTGCAAATTCATTATGAGGATCAACATCCCACCTAATCTCTAGGAGTGCAATAACGACTCCAATTTATTTTATTAAATCCTTTACCTTCTTCAATATTTTACCAGAAGTGGTTACAGGTGTTAGTTGTTATCAATAAAGGGATATTTGAGTTAGTGGTTATATGGGATATTAAGGTTAGGTGCAGATATGGAATACATGTTATATAAGTTAAATTTTTTAGAGGTTAACATGCTGTATGAATTAAGCATTATAATTTTAGGGTATATATGTATGAATCATTATATGGGTGACATGAGTGATGGACGGGGTTAAAAATTATAAATATTATAAGGAATGGGTTTATTATTAGGGGATATATGCGTAAATATTTAAATTATATACAAAGTATAAGTGGTTAGATTGGTTATGATATAGGTGTTGGAGGTTACAAAATATAAGTGATAGTGTGCATATATATTAAGAATTATGGATTAGAAATGATAGGTGTTAGGAGTTCTAAAGGTTAGAGTATTTAGTGGTTGTAAATTATAGTAGTTAAGGGTTAATGCTAATAGGGTTTAGAGATAAGGGGTTATAGGTGATATCATAAATGATATGGTTAGTAGTTAAATATGGCTATAAAGCATATAAATGTAAGCATTTATATTATTAAGTATTAAGGGGTATATGGGTGAATGGTTTTATAGCTTAGGGGTTTACGATTATATGGGGTAATGCACTAGGGTTTATAGATATTAGGTATTATTATAATTAAAGATTAAATTTTATAGGTTTTAGGATTTATTTTCTTTATAACATATATAAGAAACAATAGTCAAACAATTTATAAAAATAACAAACAAATAGAGCCCCCATCTAAAAGAAATATCATGTCGATGTTTTGCATAGCATAATGGAGACCAAGCCCTAGTGAAGGAACCCATAAACTGATAATGGAGGATCCCACACCTACATTCATACATAGAGAAGAGAAATTGACCTATTGAGGAGACAAAATTAATCAAGAAAAAAAGAGAAATTCAAGTTACTAAAGAGACAAATCGACCTCACAATGCCTCCTAAAAGTGATTCCATTAATTTTTTTGGCTAAGAAATTCAATATATCATTTTGGAAAAACTATATGAAGGGTTTTTACCATCCTAAGGGTTTTTATATGAAGGTGTTTTACTATCCTATAGAGATTTTACTATCCATTTAAGGGAAAAATATATAAAGGGTTTTTACTATCCATGTTTTTTTGGCTAAGAAATTAATTATCTCATTTTAGAAAAATATATGAAGATTTATTATAATTAATATCCTATTATTTATTTATGACTTGGTTTAAGTTCCTTACAATTATACTATCTTCCATTATTACAATTGAGAGGCTTCAAATATGTAATATCCCAACTGATATTCTATTATACTTTTCTACTATGTTTGTTTGTTCATACACTCAAGATGTGCTAGAAAGCTGAATAAAATGTGCATGCAAAAGTGTCGTGCCAAATGACCCTAAAAAATAGCTAATCTGGAGAGATAATAGGGAAAATAATTTTAGTAAGAAGATATACACATACCACTGATAATGGTGCTGATAGTATGACAATAGATATGAAGCATGCAGGTTTTGCCGAAAGATAAGATAATAGCGCTCCTCTCCTGAATTTGACGCCCAACAAAAAGAGTGCCCTCCTTTTGATGATATTGATGTTTTTAAGGGGGGAGAAGTCTGTTGCTGCTAAAAATTTGTGGAAGTGATGGTCTAGGCCTCTCAGAGAGATAAGGAATATCATGCACCAATTTTGACTCTTCCAAGGCACCTAGCGAATTATTCTGCCTCCAAGAAGGTCACGTCCCCCTCTCTCACGTTTTTGCTGTTAACTGCTCCAGATATGCAAACAAGGAACTGATAATCACCCAATACACTGTGGTGAGTCTGCTGGGAAATATGGTGTTGACATGCGGAGGAAAGACTGAGATTTTGAGTCCCAATGAATTCTTCTGAGGTTTTCCAGCTACTCCCCAGCTGCAAACGTGAACTTGCAATAAATCTCCCTTTGTGTGCTGGATCACTGAAGGCAAATGAATATGGTGAATAATTGGTGATAGATTTGGATGATCTATCCTGAAGTGATTAGGGTAGATAAATTTTGTTGCCGAAATCCCTTGTTAGCTGAAGATCTCCGTCTCCAACCACAACTTGTTGCTGCGACGCTTGCGGCTGCTACTCTCGAAACCAAAACTCAATAATAATAATCATGGATATCTCCTTTGGTTCAATGACCCTTCTTATATAGCTTAGCATGTACTTTTAGGGTTTGCATGTCACTTTTAGGGTTTGTGCTTTACTTTTTGTATGCATGCAATTCTAATTTCTCATTGACTTTAAGCCTAAAAAAATAAGGATTTCTTTACCATATTGATGACTTAATACTGCATGAATGATATGTTACGCTCTAGGTATCAAATGTCCTCAGTCAATTCCTTTTCATGTAGTACCTGCTTGATCTTATGGGAATTAAATAGGTTAGCGGGTGTTTTGGTGCTTAAGTAGAAGAGGACATTATAGTCCTCCTCGCTAAAAATTGTTTGTCCTCAAGCAACTGCAAACTAGGATGTTGCAATACTTGTTCTCCCTCCCATGTGGCGTCTTCCATAGGCAATTCTTTCCATTTTACCAAGTATTCTCGAATTACCGTGTTTCGAAGTTTCTTTTCTCGAACCTGTAGAATCCTCTCTGGAATAAGTACCAGAAACCCTTCATCGTCTAAGGGGGGTAATTCATTGGATGGAGAAATCTGTTGCCCTACTATTTTCTTGAGGCTCGATACATGAAGTACATTGTGAATTTTTCTTTCCTCTAGAAGTTATAGTTCATAAGCCACCTCTCCAACCTTCCTGAATACTTTGTAAGGACCATAGAAGTGAGGTTTTAGCTTTTCTGCCCCTTTTTTCTTGAGTGAAGATTGTTTGTACGGTTGTAGACGTAAATATACTAGATCTCCTACCTCAAAACTACGCTCAACTCTGTGTTGGTCCGCATATAGTTTCTGCTGGTTCTGAGCTTCTTGTAGGTTTTCTTTTAGAACTTTAAGAATATCTTGACTGTCCTGTACCCAATCTTTTTCCTTAGGTTCTCTGATGTCCCCGAAGACTAAATATACAAAGTTTAGTGCCTCATAGCCGTATAAAGCTTTGAACAGAGTCATCTTAATAAGCATATGGTGAGTAGTATTATAGCAGTACTCCCTTAGGTGTAGCCATTTAATACATGTCCTATGTTTCCCTACTACATAATTTCTCAAATATCCCTCAATCCATTTGTTGATAATCTCTGTCTTCCCATCGCTCTGAGGATGATAACTTGTGCTAGTAGCTAGTTTCCCCCCCACTAATCTGAACAGATCCTTCCCAAAGGAACTGATGAATTTACTATCATGATCACTGACAATGGTTTTTGGTAGTCCATGGAGTCTAAAAACTTCTTTGAAAAACAAGTCCTCTACTTGTGATGTTGAATAGTCTAAAGAAATAGCGAAGAAGTGGGCTGATTTTTCCAATCGATATACTACCACGTATAAGAAATCTCGTCCCTGTACCTTGGGTAAACCCGTAATGAAGTCCATTGAGATGCTCTCCCATTTCTGTGATGGTATAGGTAATGGTTGAAGTAGCCATGTCGGATGAGTGCGTTCAATTTTATTCTATTGACACATACTGCATTCCCGGACATGTTGTATTACATCCTCCTTGAGGCCTTTCCATGATAACCTCTCTCTAATATTTCTGTAAGTTTTAAAGAACCCCTGATGCCCTGATAGTGGTGAATCATGCAATGCTTGTATAATATTTTTCTTTAAAGTTGACCCTGGAACGAGGTATATCTAATTCTTGTAGTAAATGATGTCATCGTCACTCTGTACTTGTCATCCTGTGTTTGTCCATCTTACAATTCACAAGAAAATTTATTTTTGGAGTATTCCACCAAGAGAAGAGATCTCCAAACAATATATATACTTATGAGTGATAACGAGGCTGGTCTCCTTGATAAGCCATCAACTACAACATTGTTCTTTCCCTTAACATATTCTATTTCAAAGTCATATGCATGTACCTTGCTGACCCATTTTTGTTTACACTCATTCAACTCTTTTTGCTCCAAGAAGTATTTGAGGTTGTTGTGATCAATTTTAAACCTGCATCCCACCAAATATTGTCTGAATTTTGTTAAGGCATGTAGGATTGCTAGAATTTCCTTATCATATATAGAGTAGTGACGTTCATAATATTTAAGTTTTCGGCTTTCAAATACAATCAGGTGATGGTTTTGCATCAATACCTCCCCTAGTTCCTCTCCTGAACCATCACACTCAACTATGAATGGCTGTGAGAAATCTGGCAGTGCCAAAACTGGACAAGAACTCATGATTGTTTTCATTTTTTCAAAGGTCTGTTATGCCACTTATGTCTAGATGAATGTCGTTTTCTTTGCAAGATCGGTGAGTGGTGCGGAAAATTGAGAAAACCCCTTTACGTATCTCCTGTAATATTTGCAAAGGCCTAAAATTCCCTTCACTTCTGTTATATTTTTTGGTGTAGGCTAATACAATATGGATATAATATTTTCCATGTGAACCTGTACTCCATCGGTGCTTATTATATGCCCTAGATAAAACATCTCTTGCATACCAAACTCACATTTAGAAATTTTTGCGTAAAGATATTGTTCTTCCAGAATTCCCAGTACCTCATCCAAGTGTCTCAAATGCTCCTCCCAGGTTTTACTATAAATCAAAATGTCATCAAAGAACACAAGTAAATATTTCCACAACTAAGCCTTGAAGGTGTGGTTCATGCATGATTTGAAATTTTTCGGGGCGTTGGTGAGTCCAAAAGGCATGAATAATAACTCATAATGACAATAGTGGCAACGAAAGGTTGTTTTCGAAATATCTTGATCCCTTACTCACATCTGATGGTATCCTGATCGAAGATCAATTTTTGAAAAGTATTTCCCCCCTGTAACTCATCCATTAGTTCATCAATCCTGGGGATGGGATACCTGTTTTTTATGGTTTTCTTGTTGAGGGATATGCAATCAATACACATATGTAAGGTGCCATGTTTCTTTTTTACCAAAACCACCAATGATGAAAATGGACTAGAACTCGAGCGGATGTAACCTAGTTCCAATAATTCCTTGATTGTTTTCTCAATATCATCTTTGTACCTTTTGGGATGTCTGTACAGATTGGTGATGACTGCCTGTGTCCCCTCCTTTAACTCAATAATGTGATTGAACCCTCTGTCTGGCGGCTGACCTGTTGGAATATCTTTGAATACCTTCTCATGTTTATGTAATAATTCTTGTATATCGACTGGATGTGGGGTGTTGTTATCTGGAGGTTTTCTAAAAGTAACAAAGAATTTGACTGACCATTCTATGTCTCCATGTATGAGTATGACCTCCATTCTTTGTGATGATACTGGATTGGGGGGATAAGTGTTCATTCCCCTCAAGACTACCCGTTTTCCATCTTGTCCCTGGAATTCCATTTCCATTTCCCTTTAATCCGTAGTATATTTCCCTATTGAGTAAAGCCATTGAACCCCTAATACTACATTTGTATTAGCTACATTCACCACATAAAATGAGTCGGTCATGTTGTAGTTCCCTAGTGTGACATTTAGTTTGGGAATATAATGGTTGCATTCCATGATATTATTACCTGCTACTGCTACGATGAATCCTTCAAATTTCTCTATATGAATACCCCACTTATCCACCCATGATGCATCAATGAAGTTGTGGGTCCCCCCCATCAATTAACACACCTACCATGTGGCCCTGTACTAGTCCCATGGCCCTGAGAGTATGAAACCTAGGTACTCCGGATAATGTAGCAATGATTCCACCCGACGATTCTCCTTGAAGTGACTCCTCCTCTATTGCCATCAATTCCTCAGTTGTTTCCTGTTTGGATTCATCCCATTCATTGTTTGAGTAGACTTCTATATAGTGGGCCTTTTATTTTCCTTCACACCTGTGACCTAGAACCCATGGTTCCTAACAAGTGAAACACAATTTTTTCCTTCTCAGATCGTTCCTCGTGTCGTCGTCCAACCAAGTTTTCTTTGGCCATTATTGTTGAAAAGGTTTCTTGTCCTTTTCTTTTATTGGGAATTTTGTTTAATTCAAAAACCTGTTCTTAGGGACTGAGTCTTGTAGATCTTAGGTTCTGCTGATCACATCCTGTAGAGTGGATGACTTGTAGGATTTCACCCACCCACGTAAAGGTTCTATCAAAGCTTCTGTAAATAACATAATCAACCTCTCTCAGACACATATGTTACCATCACGACTACTCTATGAAACTATAAGATGAAGGCCTCGACACTTCCCATATGTTTGAGTTGTGCTAACTCTCTAAAATGTATCTCTGGGTCCCTTTTTTCAAACCATTGCATGAGCCTCTGTGTGAAATCACCGTAAGAATTGATGGTGTTGTGACCCAACGTCACTAACCCATGGTACCACCACTCATGAGCCTCTCCATCCAGATGTAAGGTAACCAATTTAGTGGCATCTGTCTCCATCAAAGGGTTGAGTTGGAAGTAAGTATCCAACTTATGGACCCATATTCTCGCTGAATACCCACGAGTCCCTTAAAAATTAGGGATGGTCAACTAAACCACAATTTTCTGCAATTCATAGTTCAGGTTAAACCCTCTATTAAAATTCCTTGGAAGGTTCCTGCTTTTCATATTGCAGATGTCTGAAAATGACATAGCTGAATGGAACTCATCTCCCAAATCCCTGTTCTCCTATACATAAGCCCCAAATGGTTCACTAGGTTTTGCTGGCATGACTGGTCCTGCCACTGCATTCTCCAGAAAGTGAGGCATAGTAGGTCTGGATGGTTTGTTGTATATGTGAGGAGTGTTTTGAATATAAGTGTATGCATGTTTCCTGCTACTATTGGTAGATCCTCTATCCACTGGTGAAAGGGGTAGACTGCTATGACCCTGTTCTGGCTTAAGAGCCAACTTGTTTATGGCATGCAATACTTCTTTCTGCCCTTTATCTAGGTCATTCAATGCACTAACTAAGTTACGGAATTCCTTTCCTGTCTTCCTCTTCCCTTGTTCCCTTTCCTCTGTTAGAGTGTATCCCTATTGGGTTCATGTATGAAATTGTATCCTCTAACCGAATATCTTCAAATTCCTGCTCCTCGGTGTATCTACTCTTCCTCCTTCTATAAGTTACAAAAGTATCTTCTTCCAAATTCATTTACTTTTCATGTTCAAGCCCACAACTGGCAAGGAACATGCTCTGATACCACTATAATATCCCAACTGACATTCTATTATACTGTTCTACCATGTTTGTTTGTTTATACACTTAAGATGTGTTAGAAAGTTGAATAAAATGTGCATGCAATAGTGTCGTGCCAAATGGACCTAAAAAATAGCTAATCTGGAGAGATAATAGGGAAAATAATTTTAGTAAGAATATATACACATATCACTGATAATGATGCTGATAGTCTGCCAATAGATATGAAGCATGCAGGTTCTGTTGAAAGATAAGATAATATTTCTCCTCTCCTGAATTTGATGCCCAACTAAAAGAGTGCCATCCTTCTGATGATCTTGATGTTTTTTAGGGAGGAGAAGTCTGTTGTTGTTGAAACTTTGTGGAAGTGATGGTCTAGGCCTCCCGAAGAGATAAGGAGTCTCATGCACCAGTTTTGACACCTCTAAGGTACCTAGAGAATTGTTTTGCCTCCAAGAAGGTCACGTCTCCCTCTCTCACATTTTTGCTGCTAACTGCTCCGGATATGCAATCAAGGAACTAATAATCACCCAATATAGTGTGGTGAGTCTTCTATGAAATATGGTGTTGACATGTGGAGGAAAGAAAGAGATTCTGAGTCCCAACAAATTCTTCTAAGGTTTTCCAGCTACTCCCCAGCTATAAACATGAACCTGCAATAAATCTCCCTTTGTGTTCTGGATGACTGAAGGCAAATGAATATGGTGAATAACTGGTGATAGATCTTAATGATCTACCCTGAAGTGATTAGGGAAGATAAATTTTGCTTTCGAAACCCCTTGTTAGTTGAATACCTTCGTCTCCAACCCCAACTTGTTGTTGCAGCGCTTGTTGATGCTGCTCTCGAAACCAAAACACAATAATAATAATCATGGATATCTCCTTTGGTTCAATGACCCTTCTTATATAACTTAGCATGTACTTTTAGGGTTTGCGCTTTACTTTTTGCATGCATGCAATTCTAATTTCTCGTTGACTTTAAGCCTAAATAAATAAGGATTTCTTTACCATACTAATGACTTAATACTGCATGAATGTTATGTTCTGGTCTAGGTATCAAATGTCCTAGTCAATTCTCTTTTCATGTAGTACTCGCTCGAACCTATGGGAATTAAATAGGTTAACGGGTGTTTTGGTGCTTAAGTAGAAGCGGACATTACAAAATACTTGTTTCCATACTTCACGACTAAATCTATTCCTTAATGGATTTGTATATTTAATTTCCTCTTCCAAATCAAGGATGACACTGATTTCCATATAGTTTATTCTAGAGAAAAATTTCTTAAAGATAATGTTATCTCCATCCAAATTCAAAAATTTTCCATGTTGATATAGCTACAAATTTTAGTATAAAAATAACTAGGATATGATATCAACAATAGTAGCTTCTAGGATTAAAGTTGACTTAATCTTAGTCAAGATCTACTAATAATGATAATGGCACTAATACAACGTTGAAAGTTTTGGATGACCATATTTTTTGTTCTAGTACACCAAAATTTTAAAGAAAAAGACTATTAATGATAACAAAATTTTAATGGGAAATGAATTTTAGTTAATTATCCACTTTGATAAACACATCCAAACTATTAACAACTCTAAGACAAATATGATTCAAGGATCATGGAAAATATAATGGTATTCCTAGTTGGTTGAGAAGTTAAAATTATTTAAGTAAATCCAAATTTCACCACATGTAGATGTGTTTAGGGTTTTCCCTAGTCATTGTTAGAGACTCTATTCCAATGTGTCCTATAAACAAGAATCCTACATAACAGTGTTCGTTAGACACATTCCTGTGTAGGCTAGTGGATTTCGTTTGATATTTCACCATGAAGAAACTAGATCTAGAGATAATTTTATCTTATGAAGAGTAAAGCTTCAATATCTTATTGCAAAAATAGCTCAATGTTTTGAAGAAATATTCATAGACTCCAAAGTTAAAATTCCCACTTTTTCCCACCTCATCATCAAGATGAAAGGCCTTCATTTATAGATTCATGAGTTAGTGGCTAGGTCACGAGGTCATATAGTTATTACTAGAATAATTTTTAGCTTACATTAATGAAGGGACCCTTAAATGTATTCCTTAATGGATTAGTTTATATCAACTTCTTCTTCCAACTCAAGGAATATATGAACTTCCATATAGTTTATTCTATAAAATAATTTCTTGAAGACGATGTTATCTCCATCCAACTTCACAAATTTCCATATTGTTATAGCTACAACTTTTAGTATCAAAGTGACTAGGATATTATCTTGACAATAGTAGCTTCTAGGATTGAGCATGACTTAATATTAAACAAGATCTACCAAGAAAGAAAATGGCACTAATATCATATAGAAGTTTTGGTTGGCCATATTTTGGGTTCTAGTCCACCAAAATTTTAAGGGGAAAGGACTATTAGTGCATTATCCACTTATCTAAACACATACAAACTATTACTATCTCTAAGACAAATATGATTCAAGGCTCATGAAAAATATAATGGTAGTCCTAGTTGGTTGAGAAGTTAAAAATATGAAAGTAAATCCAAATTTAAGCTCATGTAAATGTGTCTAGGGTTTTCCCTAGTCATTGTTAGAGACTCTATTCTATATTGATCCATGGACAAGAATTATACATAACCATTGTCCCTAATACACATTCCTAGGCAGTCTATTAGTTTTCTTTTGATATTTCACCACGAAGAAACTAGAACTAGATATAATTTTTATCTTGTGAAGAGTTTAAATTCAATATATTACTGCAAAAATTTCTCCATAGAAATTAGGCAATATGATCTACTCTTAAGGTTTGTACCATTAAGAGGTTGTGCAAACCTTGCTTTTAGTTTCTAGGTTTATTGGTACAATGAGACTCGATTATGTAGCAAAATTTCAATTCTCATAGTGTCATGGTGCTACAAAATCATGTCAAGTTAAAAGGATGCATGTTATATAAAAATTACCACTGCCTTTTTAGTTCGGTTATCTATAGTTGTCAGCCTCCACTATGTCAAATCGACCGTATGAGGGGTTCCTTATAATCAAGATCATGCAGAGCTGGACCCGATACCAACATGTTGGTTTGATCCTGTAGTTTTACCACCGAGTAGATCTAATCACAACTTTCGACTTGACTATTGCAGTGTTGACCAATATGTATGAACTATGGCCAACAGGGGAGTGACAGCCTGAACCAGGGGTTTTTAGCAACCCTTAGTCATTGGAAGTAGCTACATTTAGGGGGTTTAATGGACATTGTGTCCAACTAACTCTAATATAGCCTAAACTAACTAACTATAATGTACTCAAGCCTAATATAGGCACACTAACTTTAAAAATAAAAAAACTTTTCACAGAGAATGGAATTGACTCAACAACGAGACATGAGAAAATTGGGCTTAAGGTTCTTACCTTGACATCAACACTTTATCTAGGTGCGTCATGTTTGAGCCGACTTTTTGGCAAAGGAAAATATTATGAGGCAAGTTTCCAAGGAGTTAAGTGGAAACCCAAGGGCTTTTGGTGCATATCTAAAAGTAACTAAACCATATGTATGCATTTTGAATGCCCCCCCACCCCGCTATAGACTAAGGATGACTTGTCAATTAAGATCAGACCTTGGAAAATCCAAAACTCATGGGAAAAGTGAAAAACAATCTAATTAAATAAAAATAACCAACTAAACTAATTTAAACAAATTAATACACTAAAATACAATATATGCAAAATATAATATGAGCAGAAATATACAGTATGTATGAATTCACATGATTTGTTTTCTCGATGAGTCTTGGGAAAATACTTTGTGTTTAAATGTAAAATGATAGGCATAACCTTTAAACAAAAGATATGAACTGAAAAATGAATTAAAATATCTACTAAAACTATTTAATAAATATAATCACACAACAAATCTAACATACACATTCTACTACTACTTGGCCAAGCATATATACACCGAAAATATAATAACTAATAAAATTAACAACATCTCATCCTTTTTCCCATTCCAGTTAAAGAAATTTACTGATAATAAGAAAAACAAAACAAGATCTAATAGATTTCAGACTAATCTTCGGGCAAGCAGAAACTCAATCAAAACTTAACCTCAAAACAATCTTAATATGTGATAAATACAGGTGATATTTATAACATTTAATCCTGCATAAAGAATGCATGTAAAAATTCCTGATCTTATTAATTGAGAAAAAATCACAAGTAATAAAATACGAAAGGATTAACTCATATTTTATATAGATGACAACCATACTAGAAATGAAAACACTTCCATGTATGATGCAAAATGCAAATCAAGATACAAAATAATGAATCGGTGTAAACCTTTTATTTAAATTTATTATTCCTACTTGAATGACAATTCAAATATAATAATAACAATATAAATTTATAGCCAAAAGGGAAATCTCAATCATAGTTTAGAACGCAAAATCCATAAAAAAAAATAACAAAATCAATGTACAGATCTACTTCAGATCTACTTGTAATTGAAGACAGTCTCATACACAATCCAAAAAAAAGTACGCAAAATAAGTATGCGTTATATTTCTCAAAAGAGGGTATACACCAATTCAAAAAAAAAACATCCCTTATCCCAACCTTCCTCATCCTCTTTAAAAAAACTCGAGTGAATATTGCAATAAAAAATACATAACAGATAAGATGCTAAATATCCAAAAAAGTTAGAACAAGCCAACGAGAAAATATCTAGTAATGGCTAATAGAAAAGAAGTATGTAACACCCAAACATATAGGTAGACTCGGTAAATGATATAAGAAGTATAGGCTTAACTCACATATAGGCTCCATCCAAGAGATAAGAAGTATGTAACACCCAAACATAGGTAGACTCGGTAAATGATATCTAAAACAAAAAAAACACAAAAGTAAAATCGATATAATTATTAAAATATGATGAAATGGCTGCATAATTTTAATTTTGCATCTATTTCTTACTTAAAAAATAAAATAAAAACTTAATTGATTAATCAAATGGCATTGCAGAAAAAGTAATAAAAATAAAAACTAACTCACCTCAAAAACTATATACAATGTAAAATATCCATTATTTCATCGATGTGTTGAAGGATTCAGATGATCAGAAGAAAGGTAAATATCAACCCTTGGTGTATAAATAGTAGAAAATTCATGAGCTATGGTAATTTCTTGTTTCAAATGGTTAATACGAGCTTGGTGCTATTGGATGAGTGACTTTCTATCCTTCTAAATTTATGAATCTTGTTTTTATAAATCCGAACCTGCTCATTTAGATCATCATTCTTAGCAGTGTAACGAGTCATAAGTTAATGACATCATTTACAATTTGTAGGAGCAACCAAACGATGAGCACCACCTTCATGAGGTATACGTGCCAACCGGTCATATAAAGACTTAAACCTTCTCAATTTGAGCTGGATTTGTGGATTGGATTGCAATCCAGGAGGGAAATCAAACTCTTGACTAGTTTGAGGATCAATATGAGATTTTTTCTTCTTAGTTCATCTATGTGTCCATAATCTTAAAGATAATAAACATTAATTTCCACATTATTATGAGGTCGAGAGGATCGATTGCGTTTAAGTTGAGAGAGGAATCTTGCTCCCCTTTAACCTGCAATACTTCCAATAGGAAGCTTGTCGTTTTCGCAACATGAACTAAATGAGTAAGTCAAAACAAGACCAAGTCTGGAATTTTCAAGAGCAAGAATTTCATTCTTAATTTGAATATGCTCTATATCTTGGATAACCACCTTCGATTTAACATCCCGAACCTTTAAATCACTAGTCTAATGTTCACATGGAGTAAAATGTTAAGCCCTAAATGTTGGGCACATTCCCCCTTATAGGGTGGCACATTACCCCCTATGTTGTGGTGTATTACATATTATTCCTGTTGTCTTGGGTCTATTAGTGGGTCTATTGGTTGTTATGGTACACCTTTGTCTCCTATATATAGGAACGAGATATTCTCATTTTAGTGATAATTGTATCTTGTCTTGTCTTGTGTACTCAGTACATTGTGTAAGGAGGTTCCTCCCTCGAAGAGGATTGCTATTTATCTCTATTCTTCATTATTAAGGCATGGATTACTCTATTCTTGTCTATTTCTTCTCTTTTTATGCTATTTATGGGACTTGGTTGCACAACATTTGGTATATGAGCTTATTCCTTGGGACTGGATTCTGCAAAACAAGTCATCTTGGGATTTTCGCTACAACTTTTTTTCTATAAGGATTCATAGATCAAGGTTAAAACCCACTTCTATAATAGGGAAATCTATCTCTAGTCCAAATTTTAGATCCTGGTCAAGTATTGTTTCAGATATATTCATAGAGGAATCTAGGGCTTTTGACTAGTCCAAAACCTAGTCTAAAACATGTGTTCTAGGGAAAAGGTCACATATGAGGGATCCAAGATCCAAGTTAAGTGATACCAGTTGCATCCAAAATAAGATGGACCAAGGTATCTATGGTAGAATTTTCAACTACATAAACAAAATATTGGACACGTGGCATACTGTACAAGTTCGTTCTTCTGAATAGGCCAAAAAAAAGAAGTTTTGGGAGATTTGCAATAACTTTTTTTTTGGCACATACAAATTAGGTTAGACCTGCAACGTTGGAAAGATGACACATCAAGGTACCACAAAACAAAGTTTCATACCTAGAGGAGTTGAAAGTCAAATTTTACCTCAGTTACAAGTCGGCCATAAAACAATCTTCTAATTAGGGTTTGAAAAAGGTACGTCATTTTGAATTTGAATAGCTTTAGGTAGAAGGATCTATTTGTGGTAAACGCTAGGGTGAAATTTATTTTTATTGTTCAAAATTCCACCAAAATAAAGTGGAAAAAATCACACTCCACTCAAACCCCCAAAATATTCATCCCCGACATACAATGAATGGAAGACATATCTTTTAGAGTGTCCATGTTGGAAGATATGCTTAAAGGAAATGTGAAAATGGATGACTTAGTTAAATTGGAAAATAAGATGGCTAGTAAAGAATATATCAAAGGGATGGATAGTAAATAGGATCTAAAAGGGATGGCTAGAAAAGAAGATCTTATAGAATTGAAGGAATTGATGAAAGATATAAAACATAGATTTATTCCTCATGTATTTACCAAAAATGAGGATAAGGAGGAAAAGGAGACTTATTCCAGTCATGTCTTGAGAAAATTGAAAAACAATTGGAGAGTAAAAAGTTTGAGTCCTAAAAAGTTGATGATTCACTAAAACACCATGGGTTCAACTGACATCCAAAGAACTACTTTATCCCCAATATTGACATGAGAAAGTTTGATGGCAAGGATCCAATACATAGATTTTTTAGATGGAGCAATTATTTGGTCTACACTAGGTGCCAACTTTGCGAAAGGTAACTGTTGCATCCTTATATTTAGTACCTGATCAATTTGTATAATACCAATGGCTTTGTGACCGTAAAAAGGAATCTATTATCTCTCGGTCTATATTAACAAATCTCAAGCAAAAAGGTCTAGTTACAGACAACATCAAGCAATTTCAGCAGCTCAAGTCTTAGAGTGAAGAATATTTTAGAAGATTATTTGTTAGATCTCTTTATTGGAACCTTAAAGGATAATA
Source organism: Pseudotsuga menziesii (assembly GCA_001517045.1). Lineage (NCBI taxonomy): Eukaryota > Viridiplantae > Streptophyta > Pinopsida > Pinales > Pinaceae > Pseudotsuga > Pseudotsuga menziesii. The sequence goes on along the minus strand of LPNX010647620.1, from coordinate 26,423 downwards.
TTCAACATGAGGTGTGTCTCTTTGAACCATCTTCCCTAGAGAAGGATTTCATGATGTCAAATAAGGTGAAGGTAAAAATATAGCGATGACTACTAGAAATACAGCTTCCAACACATACAGAGAGAATGTTGTTCCTTATTCTAACCAACCTCAGAGGTTGACACCTCAACAACTAGAGGAAAGAAGAGCGAAAGGTCTATGCTTTAATTGTGAGAGCAAGTACAGTAAGGGACATAAGTGCGGAGAAAAGAAATTATTATACATCGAATGTGAAGAGGGAGAACAAAAAGAACATGAACCACTTCAAGGGGATGAATTAGAAGTGATTACTCCCACCATATCTTATCATGCCTTGGTTGGAATTAACACTCCTCAAACTCTGAATATCGAATGATATGCACAAAATAAAAGGGTAACACTGTTGATTGACTCTGGTAGTACTTATAGTTTCATTCACTATAAAGTAGCCAAAGATCTTAATTGCTTTGTATATCCAACACCATAATTGTAATGATTGTAGATGGAGGGACCATCAATTATTTCAGGAAATTCAATAATATCAATCTTACTACAGGGGAATGTGTATTGAATAGTCCCATGATTTCTATCCCAATGGGGGTGTTGATGTTGGATTAGGAGTTCAATGGTTACAATCATTGAGAATGATGACTTTTAATTTTCAGAAGCTTTTCATGAAATTTTCTTGGGAAGGAAAATAATTTGTGTTAAATGGTATCACAGGGAAACCAAGCAAGGTGATCAACTCTAATGGTATGACATAATTGTTAAATAAAGGAAAAAAAGGTGTAATTACATAGTTATACTCACTAGATGTTCAAACATGTAAGGCTCATATTTCACCAAATATCCAAAGGATCCTTAAAAATCCTTCCAAGGTATTTGAAGATATTCCAATAAGTCATCCACCTATTCAATATTTGGACAACGCTATTAACTTAAATATGGGAATGTTCCTTCTAGCATCATACCTTACAAATACCCCTATGGCAAGAAGAATGAAATGGAGCACATGGTTAAAGTAATGACAGGAAAATCTACAGTTCAAGCAGTGAAAGATCGCATAGAGCACCAACAAGAAGTTCTCCAAATCCCAACGATGCCATAAAACAAGATGAAACTACAAACATATCAACATCACCCTCAACGGAGTTTTGAAGAAGCACAAATCATATGGGAACATGAACAAATCATCGAAACAATGACCAAACAACTATGAAATCATGTTATTATTGAGTACCTCATCAAGTGGAAGAACTTACTAGTTGCATATTTGACATGGGAAGATGAGTTCTTCATACAAATGCATCAAAACATTGAGGACAACACTTGTCTGAAGGGGAGGAGCATGTTAATCCCTAAATGTTGGGCACATTCCCCCCTACAGTATGGCACATTACCCCCTATGTTGTGGTGTATTACATTATATTAGTGTTGGCTTGGATATATTAGTGGGTCTATTAGTTGATATGGTACACCTTTGTCTCCTATATATAGGAAGGATATATTCTCATTTTAGTGGTCATTGTATATTGTCTTGTATTGTGTACTCAGTACATTGTGTAAGGAGGTTCCTCCCTTGAAGATGATTGCTATTTATCTCTATTCTTCATTATTAAGGCGTGGATTACTCTCTCCTTGTCTATTTATGCTCTTTTTATGCTATTTCTGGGACTTGGTTGCATAACATAAAATGGTCATTTTGACATTTTTCATCCAAAGATACCAAATTGCAAACAACATTAATATTATCCTTCTGCTAAGTTTTACCCAGGACTAGAGGTAGCACAAAATTAAGGTGGTGGTTATGTAGGTCACCAACCATGAAGTTATGTAAATTATCCAAATGATCAAACATTAAACCTTCCATCTTTTGCTCTTCTAAATAATTTGACTAAAGGGATTGAGTCTTTTGATCATTCATCAAATAATCTTGGTTTGTGCTTAGAGTTTTGATTGGATTTGAATCATAAACTAGGAGTTTGGGTTAGGATATTACAAAATCAAACTGACGAAAAAAATATCCTTATTGTTCATTGGGTATTTGATCATATGTGGGCATGAAATATCTACCAAGAACATCACCACGATATTGACTCTAATGGGGATTGAATACTAGGTCTGATTCCACATCACCCTAGGGTTTATTAAATTGACTAGCAAACTTTTGAAGGGTGGTTGCGACCTTCTTTCTCTTCAAGGTCTGTTCAAATATTTCAGATAGGGTTTCCCTCGAGTCACTAATTTCTAGGATTTGGTCATGTTTACCAATAGTTTGATTATGGACAAGCAAAGGGTTAGATAAATAAGAGGAGTGACCCACATTTGCAGCATTAGAGTTTGGTGAAACTGGTTTTGGTGGGCCTTGGTCAAGAAAATATGACGCTTTATGTCAAGACATAAGGACACTATGAGGGAGAGTAGCGACCTGCCGTTGGTTCTCATCAGTTAATACAGGAGAGGGTTCAACAAATTCGTTCATGATGAGGAATTGTTGGTAGGTATCCCCTATGGAGTTCAACTTGAATTCGACTAGAATTTGTATTAAACCAAAGTGCATGAGCCTGCACAAAGGGAGATTACCTGATGAATGGACTGAACGCAACATATTCTTTAGGATTAGGTACAAAAAGTAAGGAAGGTTTAGCTCTAACCCGAGGAAATCCATCAACAGTCTAATATGATAACGCAAGACTAAAGTATAATTCCCATCATAGGTCACGAATTGAATAAGGACCACAAATAACTCTTCCCACTTTGGTTTAAGTAAATTCTTGGACATACCTTTAGGGTTATGAATTGCAGGAGTAAGCTTGTTCAGGAGTAGCGGCCAAGGAAAATTTTGAGCGATATGTGTTTAGACCACCGTTCATCTGCAGATGGTAGCTATGTAGTGGCAGTTATGAATCCTTCATTCACCTCAAATTCGATATCGTTGAACTGAACCCTACTATTGTCAAATGACTAAGAAAATGAAAGGGTGACGAGCTTATTATGCTAAGAAAATTCGCTGATAAAAGGCCACCAACCCACATCCATTAAGAGCCTAACCAATTGCGGATTGGATTGTAAAGAGTTGGCATTCTCGGGCTCTGCTCGGTTAATAAAACCCATGGCCTACGAGAGGGTGAAAATTACACAAGAATCTTGGCCGAGATGACAATAACAACCACACAACGTTTTGGCAATGGTAATTGCAGAGGAACGATGTGGAAATAACGAAAAGGCATTCTGTAAAGATGCAAAATCTCCTGGAAAGGGAAATTTCATTGTAAATCGTACGATGTTAGCATGAGGGACGACATTGCATTATCAGACTGACAATGAGACTTTATTATAAGGCGAGAAAGGAATGCCATGTTGGTCGTTATGAGAGGTTGGAAATTGCTTGTTATCCATCATCTAAGTAAGATGGCATAAACGATAATGGTGAGGAGTCTCTGGCCTACATGGAAGCAGTTACTGTCATGCAAGTATAACTCAATGTTTTCTATTATTACACTCTTCTATCTTTGCATGTGAAGCATTGATTGATGGTGGGTCAAGGTTTTCCTATATCGCGGTATATGAGCAATGATAGTCTAGGTTGTATAGGTGCAATGATAGCCATGACACCATAAGGATTATGATGTGGTTACCCATTTATGCCTGAACTTGGGTCACTCCACCCTTCTCGCTCGCATACTAATGTGAGCATACAATGCTAGAAAGTGTTATGGTGTTCTAGGAACCAAGGTAAACTGTTTTATTTGTTCACTAGACTTAGGATAGGGTAGGTCTAATTCACAGTAACTTAGTTATAAACAAATCTTGGCATTAATAAGGTTCAATTTATAATAAAATTTTAAAAAATAACTAACAATACCAAGGCAATTAAATAAAACTAATCCATCATTTGCGACTTGAACTACTCTAAGTAAGATTTGTAAAGTGAACTAAACAAATAATAATTGTCCTAGATTAATAAATGACAACATATCGATCTCTATGCATTAACCATGTCCATGAAATTAGTGGTCAACTTAAATATAATCAATATCTCATCCCTAAAAATGATCAAATTGAAAACAAAACTAAGATTTAACATGGATGAGTTTATATGCCACTAATGATACTATGAAATAACACGAGAGCCTGTCAAAAAGTGGATGAGAAACTGTTGAATCTGCTCATGAAGTAAGCTCTCATAGTCAAAATGAAGTACTGTAGAGTTAGACATAATGAAAATAATATCAAATAAATATGACCAGTAGCTCACCAAGATAAAAAGTTAATGATATTGTCTTACCACCTATCTACATAAAAGATGGATTCTCTTCACGAGGATGTAGAATCATAATAACATGGATGCAAAATTAACAATACTTAGAGAATACAATATTCATAATCTTTGGATTTCATGCTTTCAGTCATGGAATCCAAAGACAAATAATAATTTAATCAAAATATGAATCTCCAAAGCTAGAGCATATTTCATCTGCATTCTGACATCGAAAAGTGTTCGATCGAAATCCTCGCAGGCATATGTCAATCATACATCTAAAAACGTACAAAAACCAACAACTTGAAATATTTCATACCTGGAAAGTGTCATTGATCATAATTTTGCTGGGAAAATATAATGCAGGGACCTATTCATTTTATTTGAAAGAAAATGAAAGGGTTGTTGTTGACAGTGGCCAACAAATGACATCTGACTAGAAGAACCAGTTATCCTTGCACCATTTATTTAACAAGAAAATCGAAACAACTATGCATGAAAATGAAAAATGTTAATGAAAATTAATCTAATCCATTATTTATAAGTCCCACATAATGAACTTTTAAGATGAATTTTCAGCCATCCATAGCATCTAAAATATTTCCCTCATAGATTCCTTGTAAGAGTACATAAATTAAAGATAAGCAGGAATGAATAATGAACATTTTTTTTGTTAGTTGACCACAAAAATAACAATTTGTATTAATCAACAGTCATCAATAAATTTGACCTTCGATACCATCAGCATTATCACTGCTTCCGACAGATGTTCATAACCCTGACAGGGTTTCCTTTAACCAACAAGTAGCTTGAGTCTAGTCCATTAGTTAAAAATATACTACTAACCAATCCTTATCAAAATTTGCATAAGCTCAAGAATTAGCTCAACTGAGTTTTAGATAACAGATTTGAAGTCATTAACTTGAGACAAATATCAACTTTAAAGTGAAGCTCAAAGAATCTTTCTGTTTATAACACATTCACGATTCGATAAATTTGCAGGTGAGAAGTGATATTTATTTCAAACCTGATTTTTTTATTTATTATGAAATAAATTCCAATAACGCATTACTGAAGACATAAAAAATTGCACTTCTTTGGGTTTAATCAAATACCGTGTTTTCTACAATGACCAAACACATTTTTCAGATGGGAAAGGTGGTCTGACCTGTGAGCATAATGCACAATAATACCATCTAGATAGATCACAATGAACTGATTAATTAAACCATAGAAATATATGTCCATGGCCCGCTAGAAAGTGGCTCCAGCGTTAATCAATCCAAAGGGCATTTTTTTTGTATGCAAAAGTACCCCATGGGTTCTTAAATGTAGTCTTAAATTAATATTCACGTGAGATCAAAACTTGGTTATAACTTGAGAATCCATCTAAGAAAGGAATCATATTAGAACTAGAGACTTTTCTCAATATATGTTCCATGGTTTGCACTAGGTAGTCTTCCTTATCAGACGCTCGGTTCAAGTTGCAGAAATCCACACATAGGTGAATCTCCCTGTTTTTATTTCTAACTGGTACCAGATTGTCTACCCAAAGTGTATGTCACACCGAGAAAATAATTTGGGCAACCAATAGTTTGTTGAGTTATTTCTTTACAACAAACTCTAGGTTCAGATGCATTTTCCTAAGCTTCTACTGGAAAGGTTTGGTCTTTGGTTTTAAAGGAATTACATGTTCCATGATATTTGGCTCAAACATTTTTATATAATCATACATTCAATAAAATACATATTGCATCGCTTGAATAATGTGATGAAGGGTGATTTTTCTTCTATTGTACAATCTGTACCCAAATTAATAGTTTTGGGATTGCTACNTGTCAAGCTTTAGTCTCCACGTTCAGCACAAGCAGCCAGCCTTCTCTTCTAAGCGTTTCAGCAATTAGCAACAGGCTCCAGACAAAGCTTCGCAATCAACAATAGGCTCCAGGAAAANTGTCAAGCTTTAGTCTCCACGTTCAGCACAAGCAGCCAGCCTTCTCTTCTAAGCGTTTCAGCAATTAGCAACAGGCTCCAGACAAAGCTTCGCAATCAACAACAGGCTCCAGGCAAAGCTTCAAGCTCATCTTTCAGCACTCAAGCTCTGATACCACTTGTTGGATCTTTCTTCTATTGTACAATCTGTACCCAAATTAATAGTTTTGGGATTGCAACCGGTTCCTAAATTTATGCTTTCATATTGCATAGTTGAGCTATTAGTTTTACAATTAATAGTCCCCTTAAAATTTTCATGCAAATTGTAAAAATATTCTAATCTAACTACAAGCGTAGGAGTCATCTTTACCTAATTGAAAATTTCTTGTATTGACTTCTTTTCAAGAATTTTGGAAGAGATTTTCATTATATGTTATCTCATCAATAATATAATCTTGAAAAACATCCTCCATGTGCAAGAATTCAATAATATGTTGATCATGATAAAAAACACACTAGTTAACTACATTATTAGGTATGGTAGGCCTAAATATAAGCTCAATATAAAAAGTATCAAAACTATCAACATGTATTAAATGAGAAGCTATACTTGCGAGAAAATTAAAATCTTGGTTCCATGACCAATGTATAGAACTAATATTAAAATCCAAAAAATTAGAACTAATTTTAGAAATTAAATGCCATACCTTTGCTTGGTAACTCGTAAGATGCAGAGTGACACAATGGATTTCATTCTTTATACTCGTTTAACAATAATTTTAGAATCTCCAAAAACCATTAGTTGTTGTACATTAAGATCCAATGCCTTTTTCATTCCTTGAATTAAGGCCTCATACTCAACAATATTGTTAGTACATTCAAATTCAAGCATGCATGCTATGAAAATTTTGTTCCCTATAGGATCAATCAGAAGGCATCCAACATCAACGCATTCTATTGAATTTGAGCCATCAAAATAGAGATACCAACATTCATAATCCAAATCATTATGTACAATATTTACATTGAAAACTTCAAATTAAGGTGTAACCATCGTGGTACAGGAAGATAGATAATATAACTTTTCATAATTGGATGAATAAGAAATTTAGCTATGAAATTACGAAAACAAGTACTTACACCACCATATGCAACTGTGGAATCTATATACAAAATAAGTTGTTAGGATCATTGAGCTCAATTACAATGTGTTTCATATAACTTTCTCTATCGACCCTAATGTTTTTNGTACTTACACCACCATATGCAACTGTGGAATCTATATACAAAATAAGTTGTTAGGATCATTGAGCTCAATTACAATGTGTTTCATATAACTTTCTCTATCGACCCTAATATTTTTTGGTCTACCATTTTGTGGAAACCACAAATGGGACCAATATGTCAAAAAATATCTGTGTAAGTTATGGGACCACTCATGACTCAAGAACATCCCGTAGGATTTAGGTATGTCATCTACCACTATGTCAACTATCTGGTGAACTCTTGGGTCAAAGGATAATCTAATGCAAATATGTTTTAACTCCCCTACAATTTNCAAGAACATCCCGTAGGATTTAGGTATGTCATCTACCACTATGTCAACTATCTGGTGAACTCTTGGGTCAAAGGATAATCTAATGCAAATATGTTTTAACTCCCCTATAATTTTAACATTTGACATACCATGCTGTACAACCTTTGATTTAGAGGGATTCGTATCTGCATTGATTTTTTGACAGATTGATAATGGCATGACATTGGACGAGGCCCCACTGTCTACCATGCAATTATGGACATTTTTATTAAAAAATGAATAACAATAAAAATGGAGGAACACTATATTTTTAACCTTGCGTAGAAGAGTGAGTGGAAGTCATATTTTCTTAGGCATCTTCAACAGTTGGAGAAGCTGTACTAGAATTACTTGGTTGTCTTTCAGCAAGAGTCTTTTTCCCCTGAAAATTGGTATATCCTAGAAAAAATTCCGTTGAATAAAAGGGATTTTGAGCATCTCATAAAAATATATATTAGGTTTCAACCTTGTCAAATATTCAATAGGATGATAATATAAATCTGAAATAGAAAAAGTTTTTAATTGTTTTATTTGTATTAGATTTATATTTTTAGGATGACTAGGACTGGTATAATTTTTATTACTATGATGATAATATAAATCTGAAATAGAAAAAGTTTTTAATTGTTTTATTTGTATTAGATTTATATTTTTAGGATGACTGGGACTGGTATAATTTTTATTACTATTTTGGGCTTTGCCGCGAGTATTATATGAGTGTTGATTTGAAAATACAACCTATATAATTTCTACAGCTTCTTTGTTTATATCAGAAAGATGTCCCACACTTGGAAATGGTGGATCTTCTTCACATGTATTTCCTTTCTGTTTATTCTCAGGATGCTCAGAGGTTTCACAGTCTTTCAATTTTTTATTCAATTCCATACATTATTTCCTAAAACATATTACTCAAATATTCTACATTAAGGCCTTCATGTGGAGGGTTAGACTTATTTGGAAAATTTTGAGGTGATATTTTATATGGAAACTTAAAATAACCTCAATTGGAATTTCCTTCTCCTGAATTCCTTTTCATAGCTACTACCTCTTTTGACAGTTTTTGCAATGGTTTATGCAAACTTTCAAGGTTAAGAGCATCTTCGTCCTTCTTTATGTTGGGATCTTTCGGTGACGTTTTTGGATTTTTGCGAGAAGAGAAGGATTGCTCATTGTCCCCAATAGAATTGTGTTTAAGGTTGAACATATATTTTTCAACAATTATGGCCTCATCGAAAGCTTCTTGCAAGTTGGCCTTTCCTGCGCTTTTAAACCATAGAGCAATAGTAATAGGCAATGCTTTCACATAATAAGTTATCAGCATCTTTTCAGCAGGCATGGCATTTGCGAGGATCCTATTCTTCAAGGTAATGAACCTCTGGTTGAAATCCTTGATCCTTTCCTTGTCTATTTTAATCTTGGACAATTCCATAACCAAGACCTCAAGGATTTTATCATTCCAAAAATTTTCTAAGAAAGATTTATCGAATTGATCCTAGGAATTAATACTCCATGGTGGTTGAGAGAAATACCAATACAAATCTTCTCCTTCAAAAGTATAGGGGAACAAATTGCAGACTACGTTTCCATTAACAACATTCCTAAGTTGGTTTGCCAGCATAAAGAATTTGATGTGATCATTCATCTTGCTGGATATTAGCTGGACCGAACTTGGGGAGNGTGATCATTCATCTTGCTGGATATTAGCTGGACCGAACTTGGGGCGCCATTTTTATAGTTTTTTAGGAAGATTATGTTGTGGACTAGGTATAGCCACAACATCCTGACTTAACCAAGGTTTATTATGATTATGATTACCATCCATGTGTGGTTGGTTTGTAGGCTGAGTAGGAGGTTGATTTCCTTTATTTACCACCTCTTCCAAAGATTCTTCATATGAACTCTCATAAGAATGTCCCAAAGGAGATTCGGGTGGTGAAGGTGGCTATCCTGGTCCACTTGATCCAAAAATCAGCTGAGGGCAAAGAGGTGAATGTGTTTCACTAGGAGGGAAATTAGGTTGACTTGAATGTTATCCGATTCAAAAGTAGGATGATGCTCAATTTTTTCTGTGAGGATATTATGTAACGATGAGAAGTCTTGGATTAAAGGGATGTCCAAAGGATTAGTGTCATTTTGTGAAGGGTTTTCATTTTTTTGCTGTAGATGGCTTACTAATTTCTCATGTAGTTCTCGGCTCCTTTATAACCGAAATCGAGTCCTAGCTAGAACCTGATGTGGACTCCCAATGACCTCTTGAAATTAAGGTAGTTATTAAATGTGTTGCAAGAACGAGATCGTTCTGAGGACGAGTGGTTTTTGGGAGCAGTGTAGAAACTAGCTCTAGTTGAGTGGCGGTTTGGACAGTTGCTGAAACTGGAGGACTAGAACGACTGAGAGTTACTACCGGAGAGCGAGAAGGAGGAGGCTTGTTTTTATTGCGTCTATCCATTAAGTCGTAGAAGTCCCTCCTTGTAGTTACATTTTTTTACCAATATATCTGAACTATGGTCAACAAGGGAGTGATAGCCCGAACTGGGAGTGTTTAGAAACCCATAGTTATTTAAAGTAGTTGCACTCAACGAGTTTAATAGTCACGTTGGCCAACTAACTATAATATAGCCTAAATTAACTAACTATAATGTACCCATGCCTAATCTAGGCACACTAACTTTAAAAATAACAACTTTTCATAGAGGATGGATTTGACTCAATAATGAGACTTGAGGAAAACAGGCTCAAGGTTCTTAATTTTACAAGTGCACTTTCTTTGGGTGCATCACGCCTGGGCCGACCTTTTGGCAAAGCCAAATGTTTTATGAGACAATTTTCCCAAGACTTATGTGGAAACCCAACGGATTCTAGGGAAGATATGAAAGTAACTAATTTGTAGGTATACGTTTTGAATGTCCCCCAACCCTGCTATATACTGAGGTTGACTTGATGTGGGAGTACAATAAGAAGGACGGTCATGTATCGGCCAGCAGTGCATATGATTGTATTGTAGATTTTTACAGGCCTGCAGGGGGGAAGAAAACTCCTTTATCGCTGTGGCATTGCTCTCTGCCACGGAAAATTGGCTGTTTCATTTGGTTGATGAAAAAAAATCGGATTCTGACATGGGATAATCTTCAAAGGAAAGGTAAACAAGGTGCTGGTATTTGTATTTTATGTTTGAAGAATGAGGAGTCTGTACACCATCTCTTCACTCGTTGTCCAATATGGAACAGCATCAGAGAACTAATATGTGATCTTCTTCAGATTAATTTTCCTCCTATAACTACCTCTATAGCTGAGTTTTTGGATTCTTGGATTACTAAACATCCAAGTGGATCTGATTATAGATATATACCACATCATTTGTGCTGGATTATCTGGAAATCGCGAAATAAAGCCATTTTTGAAGATAAAAGCATATCTGTTCTGGGTATTTTCCATCAGTTTTTGAATGCTGTTAAATTGTCACCAGCGCGACCATTTATAAAGGAGAAAAAAAGCAAGAAAATTAGACAGATTGGGCAAGCTCCTGTAATGATTTTTCCTTGTGGCTACTTTGATGGTGCTTCCATTACTTCATCAGCGGGAGTTGGTTTCTGTCTTTTCCTAAAGGAGAATCATCATCTGGATTTTGCAATTGGGATTGGATGTGGCACCAATACGAAGGCTGAACTTTTGGGTCTTTGGGCCCTATTGAAATCTTCCCAAATGATGAGAATTCCATTGGTCAAAATATATGGTGATTCACAAATCATCATAAACTGGGCCAAAGGAGTCAATATACTCACCCCACCAGACCTATTTCACTGGTGTCGGGAAACAAAAAAGCTTATCACAAGCTTTCAAGATCTTACATTTTGCCACATCTATCGTGAACACAACCGAAAGGCAGATAGTTTATCAAAAACAGCTCTCTCACTAGTTCCTGGTTATGGCTGTTTTTCGGAATATTATGATGATAAATTGGTTAGTAACAACTCATTTCAGTTTTTCTGAGTTATGGCTACAGATAGGAGCAGTATCTTCTGTTTTTGCTCCAACTGTGAAGCTCTTTTGATATGCAGATCTGTCCCTATTGGTTCACGATAGATTGGGCCGACTGTACTAGATCACATATGATGAGAAAAATTTCTGATGGGAACACTTTATATTGTCGCCAACCCCTGGCAGAATCTAGATGGTCTTTCTCCTTTTTGAAAGGACTTTTTATTGCAACAGTTTAGTGATGTAGCCCTTTTGGGCGGGTATATTACAATGCCCTTTGATTCTTTTTAATAAGAATAACAAGGTCACGCTTTTTTCCTCCTGAAAAAAAAAAATACTGAGGTTGACTTGGAAATTAATATCATAATGTAGAAAAACCAAAACTTGAGGAAACAATCCAAAAACAATCGAATTAAATAAAAATAACCGACTAAACTAATTTAAACAAATTAATACGCTAAAATACAACATATGTGAAATATAATATGAACAAAAATATAAAGTATGTACGAATTTATAGGATTTTTTTGCCCGACAACTCTCGAGAAAGCATTTGTGTTTACATATAAAATGATAGAAAAACTATTT
>LPNX010647588.1:254744-284804 GCA_001517045.1 Pseudotsuga menziesii | reverse complement strand
GTCGCTAATGTAACATAACATGTGATAAACGTCACAATGCGACATAATTCTTATTAAACGCCCACTATCACATTATTAATGTGTCACATCTCACATCTCTTGTTCTGTTGACATATACCAACCAAACATTGTAACAAACCATGGCTTAACGTTGTAATGTGATATAACCCTCGATAACGTCGCAGTGAAACATAAACCTTGATAAACATCACAATGCAACATAACAGTCTACATTACTATGTAGAATGTGGTATCTTAGTATCAAAATCTCATTAGATGTGAGAGTTCTTTACTGATAAGTCTGAATTCAATTATAGTAGCATAATTAGATAAGAATAAAGATTCATGGAAAAAATATTTAATGAAAAAAATCTGATACTAAAAAAATATAAAAGTAGATTGGTTGTAAATTTAAAAAAATTATTTTTCAAATTTTAGAAAATATTAAAATATATATAAATCATTCAATAATTGCATGTAGTATTGGAATTTCAGTGGAAAATTGCGTGAAATAAAATATATATTATAATTTTTGAAGTTTTAAACTTTTAAAATATAAAACTAACACTAAACCAACTATGCAGTTACATAATGGGAAAAATTAAAAATAAAGCAATAAAATTTAAATAACTATTATGTTCAAATATGTGCCAAAAAGATGTAGACAAATTTAGCTATCAGTATTATGCTAAATATTGGGGGATTTTCTAATTCCCTCCCAATTTCAGTGCAATAAAGTCTAATAAGACCAAATTATGCTACTATGATTTCAATGAGATATGAGGAGATTTTTCACATAAGTTTAATTTTTTTTAAAAGTCTAAAGAAATTTATATAGTAATCTTTATTTTTTCTCTATTAGCAAAGTACTGCTCCTTACTTTTCAAAAAATAATAAAATCAATATTTATAAAGAGAAAAATTGAAATCAAAATGTATGTTTTTTATTTGATTGAAGATAGTTGAAAAAATGAAAATTTAGAAAAAAATAAATTGAAATCTAAATTAATTTTTGTTTTTTTTTAATGTTTTTATTGGATTAATGGTAATTAAAAAATCCAAATTTAGAAGAAAAAACATAAAATTTAAATTAATTTTTTATTTTATGTTTCTTATTTAATTAATTATAGTTGAAAAAGTTTATATAGCATTTAACATTTAAAAAAAGTATAAATATTAAAAAGTAACAATAGAAAATATAAATTCTTTTATATATATAAAAGACATAAACTTTGTATTTTTTAGAACAATAAACATATATACTAAATACAAAAAGGTACAATTTATATATATAAAAGAAACATAAACTTTGTATTTTTAAAACGCTAAACATAACTACAATGCACTTAGATTTTAGTTTCAAAGATCTTTGTTTAAAAAATGTGACAATTCTTATTATATATAATTCTTTTAATCCAAATAAAAACAATAATATGAATGAAATATGTACAATTAAAGAACTCTAACCTCTAAAGAATTCTCTTGAAGTTACTAGAAAAATACAGAAACAATGAAATCAGGTTAGATGAAAATGGGATTTAATTTTTTACTACTAAAGGTCTCAAAAAAAAACTTGTCTTGCCCTTTTACTCTATAATGGTTCATATTTTATTGGCAACTTTCACACTTGATAATTCTTTGTAAACCTTTTGTAAATTTTAACTAGAATACCCACAAAGCTGGCCAAATGAAACACCTAAGAGAACTTCTACATGTTTTAAAAAATGAGAGAATGTTGTGTGTAGATAATATAAGTTTATGAAATGAAAGGAAGTCTAGGAAAATAAGTTAAATCAAACTTCTAAATTGCCACATAAGTGAAAATAAGTCTTCTCCAAAAGAATTTTGTACATAAAGTTTTAAAATTTGAAAATATTAGGTGAATAAGTCAATGTTTTAGCCTCGTTCCTTTGAATGCCAATGAAATCTTACAAAGCAAAAAGTCCAAAAATCCAAGGGGCATAGTTATAGGAGTTTTTGAAGTTTTAGGTAGCTTTAGAGAACATCGAAACCCCTAGACGTGGGGGAACTATAACTTTGAAATTGAGACCTGGCCTGGACGTGGAGAGACTATACCTTTGAAATTGAAACTTGAACTATAAGAGACATCAAAATTTCTGCACATAAAAATTTGCACAAGCGACACCATTTTTCCTCTCGACCATTTGCCTGGGTCTTCTTATAATCTCATGTATTGAAGATCGTTGAATGGCCAAACAAGGTTGACATGTGAAAAAAATATTATGTTTCAAGTTTTTATCCTGTTCCTTAATTTTCATGACCTAATGGATGCAAAATCCAACCTCCTTCTGCACATATTGTAGCACAAGGAACACAAGTTTTGATAGACTTAACAATTCCATTAAATTTATTTTTTCCTTTTCCCCTCACCCATAATTACATGACCAAAACATACTTGTAGATCCCAATAACACTTAACTACACACATGAAAGGTGGTTTTCCCTTTTTACTAGAAAAAAAGAAGGTTGATTGTTAGCTCTCGTATCCCATTGTAACTTCGTTCCGTTCAATTTTTTCACTTATAGAAATACATTTATAAAATAAAGTAGATCCAAATACCATCAATTATACTTTAAGTTTTTCACTCTCATTTATTATTATCCTTGAAAAACCTAAAATATAAATCCCTTGTCTTTTTCTTGAAACAAATTTCAATTACGTTCTTAAAAAATTAAAAAATAAATTCCATGTCATCTTATTGAAACAAAATTTCATTTTGGTAAGAACCAATATATTTAATAAAATAATAAAAATAAGCTATGTTTGCTCAATGTTTTTTTATTTGGAATTATAAAAAACAAGTTATAAATGCAGAATAAATCTTAACTTATCATGGATTTATACTGATATGGAAAAGCTAACAAGGCTATGTTCATAGTATAGTTTAAAAGATGAACTTCTCTTCCCCTGAATTTCCCTCTTTGTGTGAGGCTAGGGTCATTGCTTCCAGATTTTGATTGCATTGCATTGGTCAAATGCATAGTCTGTACGCCACAAACACATTAAAGAAAGGCATGACATAAGAGCTATTTAACCCTGAGATGCATGATATACTGTTGAGATGAGTGGATTGTAGTTGTTGCTCAACCATGAATCATGATATGTAGAATATATTTAAAATTAGTGGAGGCCACTTACATGTCAATTCACTTATACTTTAATTATAATCAATGTCACCTTAACCAGGCTTACTTAAATTACTTTTGTCACCTTAATGAGGCTTTTGGATTTTTAATTAGTGAGGCGGCCAGAAGGTCTTTGATTACATTAAATGAAATTGTGATTGAGTTGAGACAGTGTACACATAGCATGACTTATGTAGTTGACATGACACGTTGCGTTACTTATTCAATTGAGGTGAACTTTGACAATTGTCCTTACACATGACGCGCCCTTTTGAATCAATTTAAAATTTCCTTCCTCAACTGCCTTTGTTTTGGTTTCCATTGCCTTGCATTTCTCTACTTGTTGTGATTTACATAAGGTACCATTAATTTTTTACCCTTCTTCTCAATTGTCTTCCATCATCATGAGTAACGAAAGTGCAACAGGTTTATTCTCGAGGCTTCCAGATATGGTAGTATGCTACATCCTTTCTAAGCTCCCTATTAAACAGGCTATGTGACATGATCTGTTATTTCTCATAGATGGATATTTCTCTACACCCAAATTCCCCAACTCACCATCTTTTCCCCATGCCTCCTTTCAGATGAGGAGGAGGAGGAGGAGGTTAGGTTCAAGTGTTTCAAAGTGGATTCGTTCGCAAATGCAATACTGGAGAATATAATCTCCAACATTTTGCTAATGCATTCTTCAGACCTGGAAGCTTTTCACCCTTATGACGATTGCAAATTTAGCTGCCAAAACGTATGGAAATGTGTGAGGATTGTAGTGCAGAAGAATGTCCAACACATCACTCTGGAGCATTACGATTACACATCAGGTGAATCGTAAAATACCGCTAATTTTTTTTCTTTTCTCCTTCTTATCATTTTTTATTTCTTCCTTACTTTGATATGTTTCGTGCTTAGTCATATTGATAAACAAACTAAAGTGATTTATAGTTACATTGGGTTTTTAATCCACTTGCCCCTTTTATAGAGAAAAGGAAATCCTAAACCGTGGGGGAATAGTCTTCAGTAAAAGGTTACTGCTTACTTAGCCTTGGATAATACTTACAACCTTTTGGTAGGTTTGAAATCAGGCTTCCAACTTGTGTTCAGCGTCTTGGATCTCTAGTGAGGTATTTTACGTCTCTTCAGGTATGACTCTTTATTTTTAAGAACTATTACTATATTCTGTTCTAAGCTTGAACCTGTAAAACCTTAAACCAATAATCTTAAACAAGTATGGTCTTTAGTTATTTCCCTAAGTTATTTATACCCCGTAATCACGCTCCTAGTAACCATGTTACAAGGCCACTACACACAGCTTATAGAAGAATATTTCCCTTTTGTCATAGCTATTAGTGTGGCAAGGTCTGGGATAAAATCCCATTACACTCTAAGATTGATACTTTTAGTGCATACTTATTTATTTTATTTTCTAAAACTTACCATCTCTCCTTGCCAAGGGTATCCACTATTTTACATGAAAGATGTAATTTCAAAGACATTTTTGTAATGGTCTACTAACAAAATATCACAAAGTACATACAAGGGTGGCTAACAAAGCCTGTGGCATGCAAGACCGACTTACCCCAAAGGGTTCAAGGATTTTTCTATGACTAAATTTCAGGGATTTGACTTTCGGCTCATACTACTCCTCCAGCTAACTAAAGCCAAGGAACAACTAACCTCTATGCATAGTCAAGAGCTGGACATGAGTCAGGCATTTAATGTGATGGGGATGTACTAAGATGAAAGGGAAACGAATGGATTTTGGCTTGAAGAATAGCCCCAAGGTACTGCCATCCTGTCCCAACAATAAACACCCTTTATTACTTACATACATCTTCTCAAGCCGAAATTTGATGTGGTTAATTGTTTGTTCCTTGGCATAAGCCTCTTCCTCATGCTGGGATTCAACCTTGAAGGCACTCTAGGTGGTATCACCATCTTCAGCAGAGTTCATTAGTTCATGCTTCACTACAGCCAACTTCATCGCCATAAAAAAGGTTCACAGGTGGAATCGCACGTCTTTTGGAACTTCAACTTTCCTTATAGTTTCCTTTTAAAAAAAAAAACAATTTCCTAACTGTTACTGATTTTCTCTAGCGCGTTGGCACATAAGAATGAGATCTATGATACTGAAAGTGACAGTGGTCTGCCTCGCTGGTAAGTAGTAAATCCACTTGGGAATTTCCTTCACTGTTCTAAAGAAGCTATGGGGTACTTAGGCCTGTCGACTTGGTCTGAAAAGATAAACGTGTTCTCCTTCCTTTTCATATTTAGAATTGGTATAATTCATGGCAACGAGTTGGCACCCAACCTTTGTAATATGTGTATTTATTTTCATTAACAGAGCTACATAGGGAGAATTTCTAGTTATTATATGAAGGGACGACCCTAGCCGAAGCTTGTTAAGCTTGACCATACACGATTTCTAGTTTTTCCTTGAATAGTTCTATTGTTTTATTTATTTTTAATTCAGGAGAATTATAAATTATTGAAGTTGTGGTGAAATTTCTTTCTCCCTAATGTGTTCACCTTTGATCTTGATCTATTGTTAAAGTCGTAGTTACCATAACGTTTTTCTTTGGAATGAGGTTGTGATTTCTGAAATAGCTGAAGTTACCCTAAATTTTGCTCTTGAAAAGATTTGCGATTTCACATAACTACAGTCCGTTACCCTAAATTTTGTTCTTGAAAATATTTGCGATTTTGCATAACTACAGTCCCTTTTTCTTTAATGGCTAGCTACTCATGCTGGTTAGGTAATGGATGAGTGTAATCACTATTTTTATGAAGTAGTCGTCGAACCCTTCTGAGTAAAAAGGGGGGGTTGTTACACTGAAAAATATTTTTTGCAAACTCCTAGTTAATGCTTTTCTCTATCTTACTTAGATGTTCATTTGCAATAGGCATTATGACTTGTCCAAGTGGCCATGCTACCTGGTAGTTGTGCCCAACATTCTTCCTCTCAGCCCTATTTGGAATTAGGGTGAGGAGATAAGACCCAATACAAAAGGGGTTTTTACCGTTGCTAAAAATTATAGATTAGTCAAATATTGACTCACACAGCGGTGAGGATAGCCAAATGCTTCAGTCTCCAAGTGGACTGCATGCCTAAAGTTAGATCTGTTAGATACCCCATAAAGGTCAATCTTCCAATTGTTTTTAACTTGAATCTTTCTTTAAGAGGATAGATCTCTGAGTAAGGTAAAGACTTGTTGATGTATTTGTAACTTCAGAATTTATTCACTTGTATATTCACTTATATATCTCATGTATTGTACCTCCATGTTTATTTCGGGAAGTATCTGTACTGTAATTGAGTCATGTCACGCCCCGATGTTCCTATCGGGAGGTGCTATAATGTAAAGAAGTCATGTCAAGTCATTGTGGGTAACCCTCATATTATTCAAGGGTTAAAGTCCCCGCAGTTACGGGGCCCTAGGGTTATTAGTCTCTCCTAGAGAAGTCGGCCCTAGTGAGTCATTGTCAAGTCGAGAATTAGTATAAATAGAGAGTGAGGCTCTCTACTTATCACACACTCACTCACACTCAGTTGTAGTGCATAGCTTGGGAAGAAGAAGTTTCTAGGGCAAGAGAGAAAGAGGCCACTGTTGTCGGGATATCATCTTACTGTTTTTGGGGCTTTGTTATTAGTGTCGATTCTATCTCTGAGAAATTTGTGGGGTTTTCTCCTTTATGGTTTCCTTCAGGAAAATCTTTGTGTTCATTGTCTCATATGTTTGATTGCTATGCTTGTTATTCTCTCAGTTAAGATCCTAAGTTAATGCTAGCTTAAATGACAAAAATCTAACATGGTATCAGAACTAACCTGAGAAGAAGACACTGTGCAGCTGCGAAAACTAGGGCTTCCTACTATTTGGATCTCTCTCCATATATTTTCAGCAAAAGAAGGTTGGGTTGACTCTCCTCCCCAAGGTGCATCTTTTTGTCGAAGCAGAATCTGATTCTGAGCATTTTCAGTTTTTGACCCGACACTCCTGCCGAAAACTAGGGCTTTCCACAAAAGCAGAATTTTTGTGTGAGCCCAAGCCTAGATTAATCTCCTCAAAATCAAAGTTTAGAGATTAAGATCAAAGCTTTTGGTTGGGCAGAACACTGGGAAAGTCAAACCCTAATATTCTCCTGAACCAGCTTTGCAGAAATTCAGCTCTAGATCCAGATCCATCATATTAACCTGGTAAGATCTAAATATTTTGTATTTCCATTTGAGGTTCTCAGTTAAGATATCTCATCATACCAATCTTGATGAAAATGTTGAGGGAGCTGATAACTTCTAAGCCTAGAAGTATAGGATCTCCTTAGTACTTGAAGAAAATGAGATGGACTCCTACATCAATGAGGAGATTCCAGTTCCAGAGCGAGATGAGGCTAAGGCCTTACACAAGAAGAATTTGGTTATGGCTAAGAGGATTATTACTGATTCAATCAAGGACAGGGATAATTTTAGGGGCAAATTTTAGCCCAGTGGGCTATTTTTCCATGTTTTTCTCCCAAAAAAGATTCACCATTTAGCATTTTTTGAAGCCCTATTTCGCCCAATTTTGATGGGGTAAATTTTTTTCACACTAAAAATCGCCAAATTATTATATAAACGATATAAAATCCTTGGAAATTAAAATATTTTTAGAAAAATATCGCCAATCATTTTATAGTTGGCATTTTAAGAATTGGTAATATTCGCCAACATTTATACACTTTTAAATAAGTATGGTTCCTTAAAATCATCCTTGATCAAGGATCACCTCATACCACAGGTGTCCTCCCTTAAGACACCTAAAGCTATGTTTGATGCCCTAACCAAACTATTTGAAGGAAAGAACAGAAAATGGAAGATTACCTTAAGGAACCAGTTGAAGAATGTGAAGATCCAGAATGTGGAGACCATACAGTGATACTTCAAAAGGGTCTCCCAAATTAAAGAACAACTTCAAGCACTGGATGAAGAAGTGGAGAATGCAGAGATTGTAATGACCACCTTGAATGGTCTCCCTAGGACATGGGACTCGCTCATTCAAGGGATCTATGCCAGAAAGAAGCTAGTCAAGTTCAGGAGACTATGGGAATAATTCTCTTAAGAAGAAGCTTGGATAGTAGCTCGAGAAGAAAATATGGGAAGTGAAGATCAATCTCTCATAGTACAATCCAAGAAAACCAAAACTAGCCACCATTGAGGTAAGCACTCTCACCAAAATAGTAACTTTAGAAAGCCTAGAGATATGTCTAAGTACATTTGATATACATGTGATGAAAGAGGACACGTTGCTAGAGATTGTCCTAGAAAGAAAAGTAGCTCTCACAAGAAGAAAGGAAACAAGAGAAGACATCATGCTCATGCTACATAGGATGATGAACCTTCCACAAAGAGAACCAGAGAAGACAGTGATGATTCTTCAAGTGATGAAGAATATGTTCTGATTTCTACTCTCACAGAAACTATCACACATGGCAGCAATGATTGGATTACAGACAGTGGTGCTTCCAAACATATGATAGGATTCAAGGAATCCTTTGTGAAACTATCTGAACATGAATCACCTCACAAGGTGAAACTTGGAGATGACTACCAGTATCCAATAAAAGGTAGTGGTGAATCCTCATATAAGCTAGACTCTGGAAATTCTATCAAGATGAGAGACGTATTGTTTGTACCTGTACTAAAGAAGAACCTCCTCTCCATATCTGCATTGGATGCAAAAGGAATGAGGATTGCATTTGTAGTTGTCCAAGTCCTCATGTGGCCAAAGGGAAAGTCTTTTGATGATGCAGTAGTGATTGGGGAATAAGAAGGAGGACTATAAAAATTGAAGGGCCAACCAGAACAAGCTTTGGTTCATGACTTGATAGAACCAAATGATCTTTAGCATAAAAGGATTGCACGTGTGCATTACAGAGCACTACCACTTTCAAGCAAAGATGTTGAAGGTACCCTAGAAATGCAAACAAAACATGAAGGTGTATGCAAAGGTTGTGCGAAAGGGAAGAACACAAAGAAGAAATTTCCAGGTAGCAAGAGCAAGGAAAAATGAATCTTGGAAATCATCCACTCCGATGTATGTGGTCCAATGTCATCCATTTCATTAAGTAGGTATGTATACTATGTTTCTTTTATTGATGATTTTTCTAGGAAGACATGGATATACTTTATGAAGAACAAAGATGAAGTATTCAGAAAGTTCAAGGAATTCAAAGCCTTGATGAAGAACCACACTGAAAAGAAGATCAATAACTTTCGATCAGATAATGGCGGAGAATTCAAATCAAATGAATTCCAAGAGCTATGCAAATACTCAGGGATTAAGAGGGAGTTATCCACTCCATATAATCCACAACAGAATGGGATTGCACAAAGAAAGAAAAGAACGATCATGGAAGCAGCAAGGGCCATGCTTCATGATCAAGATCTTCCCATGCATCTATGGATAGAAGCTACCAGAACAACGGTATATGTACAGAACCATACTCCACATAGATTACTCGAAAACAAGACACCTGAAGAAGTCTTCTTCGGTAAGAAACCAAAAGTCAGCCATCTCAGAATATTCGGTTGTCCTGTATACATACATATTCCGAAAGAAAAGAGGATGAAGTTAGATCCTTCAGGGAAGAAGGGTATATTTGTGGGATACTCTGAAAGATTGAAGGCTTAGAGAATATACTTCGTAGGATTCAAGAATATCGAGATTAGTAGAGATGTAACATTTGGCGAAGATTCAGCCTACATCAAATCCAGGAAGAAACTGGCTGAAGGACTTGAAGAAATAGAAGCACCTAGAATTCATGATACAACCTTGAATGAAGAAATTGAAGAAAAGGATCGAGAATTATAAGAACCCCAAGAACCTGTGGATCCACCTTAGGAGAATAATCCTCACAAGAGAAAACCTACTTGGGTACGTGAAATTATCCAAGGTGCAAAACTTATATGGAGCTTTAGAAGAAACACATAGAGGAAGGAAGAGAACTAGGTCCTGCTCTAGTTATGTAGCCCTGTTATGTGACATTATTGATAAATAACCTTCCAACTATGAAGAAGTAGCATAAAGAAAAGAATGGAAGGATGTTATGATTGAAGAGTATCAATTGATCATGAAAAATGATGTTTGGGATGTTGTCCCAAGACCAAAAGGGAAGTTCATTGTAACTTCCAAATGGATCTACAAGACCACGAATGCTGTAGATGGTGGCATAGAGAAATATAAAGCAAGATTCATGGCTCGTGGCTTCTCCCAAAAAGAAGGAACAGACTATGAAGAAACTTTTGCACCTGTAGCCAGATACACTTCCATCAGATCAGTACTTTCTCTGGCTACAGTGATGAAATGGAAGATACACCAGATGGATGTCAAGACTGCTTTCTTGAATGGTGTGGTAGAAGAGGAAGTGTATGTGGATCAACCACTCGATTTTGAGACACATGATAGGGAGTCTCATGTGTGTATATTGAAGAAATCCTTGTACAGTTTGAAACAGGAACCTAGGACATGGTATGGCAGAATTGATGGCTTTCTATCCAATTTGGGATTTACCAAACGTAAAGCAAATTTCAACCTTTACTACAAGGTTGAAAAAGGTAACCCAGTGATACTCCTACTGTATGTGGATGATTTGTTTGTAACAGGTATGGATGGGTTGATTGCTGATATGAATAGGAAGCTTGCTACTGAGTTTGAAATGAAATACTAGGGTATGATGCACTATTTTCTAGGCATGGAGGTGTGGAAGAATGCAGATGGAATCTTCCTTGGACAAGGGAAGTATGCAGTAGAGATCCTGAAGAGGTTTGTGATGATGGACTACAAGGCCATAACCACACCTATGGAATCGAACCTGAAGCTATTGAGTGATACTTCATCAGAAGCAGTTGATGCTACGATGTATCATGAGATGATTAGGTCCTTGAAGTACCTGACGAACATGAGACTAGATATTTGCTTTGCTGTGAACACCTTGAGCTAGTTCCTGACGGATACGAGACATGTTCACTTGATTGCTGCAAAGCATATTCTGAGGTACCTGAAGGGTATAGTTGATTATGGGCTCAAGTACGAGGTGAATCAGAAGATTAACCTTGAGGGTTATGTTGATTCAGATTGGGTAGGAAGAGAACTTCAGGATGTTGTTTCAGTATGGGATTAGGTGTGATCTATTGGTTTAGTAGGAAGTCGTCCTGTGTGGCACTCAGCACAGCTGAAGTAGAGTATGTCGTATCTTGTTGAACTAGTTGCGAGGTAGTGTGGCTGAGAAAGCTACTATTTGATTGATTTGATCTCCAGTTGGATGCTACTTGTATATATTGTGACAACCAAAGTTGTGTGAAGTTGTCGGAGAACCCGATGTTCCATGACAAGTCGAAGCATATCGAGATCAAGTATGACTATATCAGGGATTTGGTGTAGAGAGAAGTAGTGAAGCTCCAGTATGTTGGGACGGATGAACAGATAGTTGATGTGTTGATGAAGCCATTGGCTAGAGTGAAGTTTGAGTACTTTAGGGAGAAGCTTATTGTTCTCCAGATCAAGGTTCCCTCTATGGGGAAATGATGATACCTAGAGCCATTCTGACATGGTGAGAGGATTAGGTTCCTTCCATGGTCAGATGTAAGGTTTGAGCCATTCTGTCATGGTGAGAGGATTGGTTCCTTCCATGTCAGATGTGAGTGCTGAGCCATTTTGATGTGAT
Source organism: Pseudotsuga menziesii (assembly GCA_001517045.1). Taxonomy (NCBI): domain Eukaryota; kingdom Viridiplantae; phylum Streptophyta; class Pinopsida; order Pinales; family Pinaceae; genus Pseudotsuga; species Pseudotsuga menziesii. Next base: position 272,967 of record LPNX010647588.1, on the reverse strand, counting down.
TATAGGATTGGTTCCTATATGATCAAATATAAGTGATAAATGCCATTATTAAAATGGAGGCACTTGGTCAGTTACCAGGATACTCAGCTTGATACTAAGATGTCATTGTATGGGAGAATGGAGGCACCTGGTCAGTTTCTAGGAATCCTCAGTCTGGGACTGAGAGCTATTCTCGTGTGATGTGTTTACACATAGTCAGATATAAGTGTAGTTCCCTTCCAATGTGGTGTGTTCACACATGGTCGGATGTAAGTGCAGAGCCCTTCTGATGCAATGTGTTTGCACATGGTCAGATGTAAGTGCAGATCCCTTCTGATGTGGTGTGTTCGCACATGGTTGGATATAAGTGCTGAGCCATTATGGCGTGATGTGTTTACACATGGTCAGATGTGATTGCTGGGCCTTTCTGACAAGATGAGGTCATATGTGAGTCGTGGGCATTCCTTTCTGACAAGATGAGGTCAGATGTAAGAGCTGGGCGTGCCATTCTAACTTAGGGTTAGATATAAGCACTAAAGAAGACCTACATGAAGGCTAGGCCTACAACCAGCATGAAAAAGGGCTAGCTCTGTAGAACTTTCTGTGACGAGAAGAATCAAGAGACAACACCATTCTGAGATAGCACCAATGATGATGATCTGGACTTGATGATGATCCAGATGTGATGATGATCCAGACTTGATGATGATCCAGATCAAGTGACGATCCAGATTTGATGATGATACAGTGATGATGATCCAGCTTTGATGATGATCCAGACTTGGTGATGATCCAGATCAAGTGATGATCCAGATTTGATGATGATACAGTGATGATGATCTAGCATTGATGATGATCCAGACTTGATGATGATCCAGATCAAGTGATGATCCAGATCTAGTGATGACCGAGATCCCGTGATGAAGAAGGCTTGAAGATGAAGAAGACTTGAAGATGAAGATGACTTGAAGATGAAGAAGAATTGAAGATGAAGGAAACCTGAAGATGAAGATGACGAGATGATCCAGTCGATACAGAGAAGAATACCAGTGCTGAAAATTGTGTTGAAAGAATACCTTCCTAGTTAAGAGGGAGTGTTGATGTATTTGTAACTTCGAAATGTATTCACTTGTATATTCACTTATATATCTCATGTATTGTACCCTGATGTTTATTCTGGGAAGTGTCTGTAATGTAATTGAGTCATGTCATGCCCCGATGTTCCTATCGGGAGGTTCTATAATGTAACTAAGTCATGTCAAGTCATTGTGGGTAACCCTCTTATTGTTCAATGGTTAAAATCCCCGCAGTTGCGGGGCCCTAGGGTTATTATACTCTCCTATAGAAGTCAGCCCTTGTGATTCATTGTCAAGTAAGGAATTAGTATAAATAGACAGTGAGATTCTATATTTATCACACACTCACTCACACTCAATTGTAGCACATAGATGAGGAATAAGAAGTTGTTGGGGCTAGAGAGAAAGAGGCTATTGCTGTCGGGATATCTTACCATTTTTGGGGCTTTGCTATTGGTGTTGATTCTATCTCTGAGGAAGTTGCGGGGTTTTCTCCTTTATGGTTTCCCTAAGGAAAATATGTGTGTTCATTGTCTCATATTTTTTATTGATGTGCTTGTTATTCTCTCAGTTAATATCCTAAGTTAATGTTATATTAAATGACAAAAATCTATCAAGACGAAGGGATTAACCACAGGTTGAATTAATAAAACAAATGCCACAACAGGGACTACACATTACCCGTTACCCCGATGTTAAAATAAAACTAGAAATGATAAGATCAAATCAGGAACAGGGAATTTAGAAAGTTTATTTGCTGTAAATTAAGATTTACCTTAACTGGGACTAAGTTGTAACAAGGAACAACTATTGTACTCAATGTTGTGAACAAATATAGGGATTCAACATGGTTAAATTAGGAAAAAAATATTGGAGTCAAATTTGGAACTAAGCTTTAATAAAGATTAAATATTTCTTTAGTGTGGAACTCAACAAAACCTAAACACTTACCAGTTAGAAACATAAAAAAATTAAAATAGCATAGTAGGGGTAATCCTTCTAGATTAAGCATTCTCATATTCAAAGTATAAGTAATCATTTCCAATTTGTATAGTAATTTATTTATCTATTGTTTCTCCTAATTCTTATAGTAAATAACCATTTCATCACCCACATGGCGTTGTTAAGTAAGGGAATTTCCATTTAGATGTATTACAGTTCTATCTTAAAACTGTGCAAAACATCTAGGTTAATGAGGTTGGATCTTTCAAGTTTTTATTAAATGGGTATTCAACAAAAATATTTGTAATGGAGGTGTATACCTACGACATTTTTTATTCTTATTCTCGGTAAGAAGTTTTTAATAACAACCCAGACTTCGAGACAGTATATCCCAAGAAAATATTCTATGGGTGCAGTGATCGAAATCTTTTCTCAATCATATTTAATATACTGGAATATGACAGTATAGGACCAGCACATATAATCTAAGCTTGATCCCTTAATTCCATTATTTGTATTGTCAAAAACAAAATTGAAAAAGATTTCCCTACGAAAATAGGTATAAAATATATAAAACTTTTTTAGATAGAATGACAACAAAACTTCTGTAAAAACCTATAAATTTGAAGTCTGGAATGTAGTGGAAATAACCATGTTCCTCCCAATTGTAGAATAGGTGAGCTATGCTGCTACCTAATCACCCCCGAGCTAAAATATGCATGCCAATAGTAAGGAAAACTAATTCCAGCTTCAGATCTAATATTGGTTTCAAACAGTCTTGCCTAACACCAGGTGCTCACACAGCAAGAGTATTTTCTCAGCATACTAAGCAACGTCCTGCCTCACCCATATGCTTCCCTTTTTATTAGATTTTTTCCTAGGTCTTCTCTCATTAGTAGCTGATTCCTCATGGAATTTTCGAAGCTAATAAAATCCCTAATTTCTAGGGGGTGTCCAGTGCCATAAATGCACTTTTGACACCTGTTCCAGTTCCTGAAAGTTTGCCTCACTTGTCTCTTACTGTTTCATGCATGTTTTCCTCATTTAATCCAGCTTTTGCCACTTTTTTTTTCAAAGTTTAACCCTAAGATTTTATTACATCAGTTTGTCTAGGACTCCTTGGCATATTTTTCCATCAGTGAAATTTATTAAACAATAAAACAAATAAAACTCTTAATTGAAAGTTTGAATTTTGGGGGATGTTACATCGTCGCCCCCCTATTTCGAACAATGTCCTCAGTGTTTAGAATTCTTCCATTGGCTCTAGGAACAAGTTAGGATACTTTACTCACATTTCTTCTTCCAGTTCCCAAGTCACCTCCTAAAGACTAAAGTGCTTCCATTGCTCCTTTACATGAGCGATGACGTGGTTCCGAAGTGTTGTTTCTTTCTTGTGCAGAATGCATAAAGGTTCCACTTGAAATTCTCCTTCTTGTTCCACTTGTACCACATTCCAATCAACAATGTGAGCAGAATCATGGATATAATACTTTAATAGTGAAACATGAAAGACATTATGAATTTTTAAGTGAACTGGTAGCGCCGGTTTATATGCTATGGATCTGATTCTTTCTAGGATTTGGAAAGGTCCACAGAATCTCGAAGCTAGTTTTGTGCAGCTTCCCAACTTGAGGGAACTCTTTTTAGGTTTTACCCATACGTATACATGGTGACTACCCACAGGAAACTCTTTATGTTCTCTCTGTAAATGTGCATAGTTCTTTTGATGATCTTGAGCCATCTTCAAGTTTTTATGCACTTCACGGACCATTTGTTCCATTTCTTGTAGCAGATCGGGTTCGATTAGTATACGGTCCACAGGGTTATCCCAACTGACCGAGGTAGTGCAATTTTTCCCATACAATATTTCAAATTGGATCATTTTTTATGAAGTGTGGTAACCATTGTTATAAGTGAACTCCACCAAATGTAAATAGTCCTCCCACTTTGTGGGTTTTTTCATGACGTACATCCTTACATATCCTCAATGATCTGGTTTGTACGTTCTATTTTCCCATCCGTTTGGGATGGTAAATGGTGCTGAAACTAATCTTGGTTTCTAAACCTACAAATAATGATTTCCAGAAATTTGACGTGAATTTCATATCCCTATCCGAGATTACCATTTTTGGCACTCCATGTAATCAAAATATTTCTTTTAAAAATATTCATGCAATATCTACTGCTTTATGTGTTGATTTCACCAGAATGAAATGTGCATACTTGATTAATTTGTCAACCACTACCATGATGAAATCATGTTGTTTCTGTGTTCTAGGTATACCAGTGATAAAGTCTAGAGATATAATGTCCCATTTCCACTGAGGAACTGGTAAAGGCTGTAGTAAACTAGTTGGATGTCTATGTTCTATTTTGACTTGCTGGCACTCCAAGCATTTAGATAGATACTTGACTAAATCAGAATTTAAACCTAGCCAAAAGAATTTCTTTCTCAGAGCAGTTATCATTTTCTGGTAGCTAGGATGACCTACAAATGGCGGTTTGTGCATCTCATTCAAAATAAAAAGTTTTATTTCCAAATTTTCAGGCATGTACAATCTATATTTAAACCAAATAAGACCCTTTCGGTCAAATTCGAAATCTGTCCCATTTAAGTTTACCTCATTACTTTGTATTTCACTAAGTAGCTTTGTATATTCAACATCCTGTGTACTTGCTGTTTTTACTTTGTCGAGGAGATCACTCTTGGGATGACTCATTATTACTTCGTACACTTCGTGTGTTCTTCAACTAAGTGCATCTGCAACCTTGTTTTCTTTACCTTTAATATGTCTTACGTCATAATCAAACTTGCTGAGGAAATCCATCCATCTTTCTTTCCTGGCATTCTGCCCCAACTGCATAAACCTATTTTTCACACATGTATTATCGGTTAGCAACAAGAATTTCTTCCCTAGTAAGTAATGGAGCCACACTTTTAATACATGTACCACAACCGTTAATTCCATGTCATGAACCACATCGTTACATTCATGTTATTTTAGCTTACGGAAATCGTAACATACCACATGTCCATCCTGAGACAACACTCCTCCTACTCCCTCTTTACTAGCATCTGTGGAGACCATGTAGTCTTTTTAAGGGTATGCTACTTTTGGGATAGGTGCTTTGGTTAATAAATACTTAAGTTTGTCAAAAATTTATTGACATTTTGATGACCAAACAAACTTTACTCCCTTCCTTTGTAGGGAGGTAATAGGATAGGAAATTCTTGATAACCCTTCAATAAATCTCCGATAATAGCCAGTAAGTCCCATGAATGATCGAATATTAGCTACATCCTTAGGTACTGGCCAATCGGATATTTCCTTGATTTTTTGTGGGTCTACCGTAATTCCATCCTTTGGTATAACATGACCTAAGTACTAAATTTTAGTTTTGAAAAATTCACACTTTTCCAACTTGGCATACAGTTGGTGCTCTCTTAAAGTTTGTAGTACAATCCTTAGGTGTTGTTGATGTTCATCTTTTGTTTTAGAGTAAATTAAGATATCATCAATGAAAATCTGCACAATCTGATCTAGATACTTGTTAAAAATACCATTCATCAGGCACATAAATGTGGCAAGATAATTTTTTAAACTGAAGGGGATCACTATGAATTGATAGTGTCCATAACAGGTCCTCAAGGTGGTCTTGTTTATGTCCTCCTTTTTAATTCGGATTTGGTGGTAGACAAATTGTAAGTCCATCTTGGAGAAGACCTTTGCCCCCCTTACTTGATCAAAGAGATCATTAATTCAGGGTAGAGGATACTTATTCTTTATAGTTACTTTGTTTAGCTACCTATGGTAAATACAAAGTCTTAAGGTTCCATCCTTTTTCTTAACAAACAGGACTGGCACACCCTAGGGAGACACACTAGGCCTTAAATAGCCTCTATCCAACAGCTCTTGAATATGAATTTTAAGCTCAGTCAACTCTGGAATACTCATCCTATGAGATATTTTTGACATTGGTGCAGACCCAAGCACAAGCTCAATGGAGAAGGCAATTTCTCGCTGAGGGGGTAATCCCTGTATTTCCTCTGGAAATACATCTAGGAACTCAGCTACGGAAGGATGTTCATTTAAATATGTCTGATTTTTGTTAATAAGTAGGTCATCAACCCTAACTACGTAGAGTTCACAGCCTTTTCTTATACATTTCTTCAGCTACATAACAGAAATCTATCTTACAGAAACTGGTTCGAGTACACCCTTTACTATTCGAAGGATCTAATCTTCCGCAATATAAGTAAAATTTTTTGAAAAGCAATTCAGCACTAATTTATTCCTTTCTAACCATTCCATGTTGATTATCATATCATATGACCCTAAAGTTAAATATTCAAGTCAATTCTGGTCTTATGATCTTGTAATTTAACTTCGTAATCAACAATAAAATCAGTTAGCTCTCTTTTAGCTCCCATAGCCAACTAAACCAACCCAGGTTTCGTATGCTTTACCTTGGTGAGTTGGCAGAGCTCCATCATCCTTGGATTAAAGTAGCTTAAATTAGCTCCTAGATCAATTAACATAGCAAGGATGTGATTATAAATACTACCTTCGATTTTCGCTATTGCAGAATGATGATCTGCTTGTCGATCTTTCAGGGCTACATTAATTATGTGGTAATTTTTTCCAATTTCCCCAACAGTATATGCTTCTTGAATGTTATGCAACATCTTCCTTTCCCCATTGAAACATGGGAAATTTATTCATAAGTGGGGTTCTCCACACTCCCAACATTTCATAGGTTCTTTAGGAGTCCCAACAACCCCTTTATCCCCAGGTTAGCCGGTTTAACACTTTTTTGTGGTAGATGTTCATTTTTGTTGTAGTAGTTTCCTTGGAAATTTCTTGGAATACTTTTGAAGGGTGGTGGCTTGAAGCCCTTATTTCACTAGTTAAATTTATCTTCCTTCCTTTACTTCCATGTTTTGGAGAGGTCATTCTGCTATTTATACTACTCAAAACATAGTCTTTCTTTTCACAATACCTCATCCAATTTTTTATTATTATCAAATTCAATCCGGTCCTTAAAATCCCCTGGAAAATAGCTTAGAAACCTTTACACCTTCACCTTTTCTTCCTTCATAGCTTAGAAAGCTTTACACCTTCTCCTTCACCTTTTCTTCACCTATGGGTACGAACTGCAACAAATCTAAAAAATTTTAATGAGGTCTTCCATGGTCATTTGGCCAAGCTTCAACTCATAAAACTCTTTGGTTTTCCTTTCATAATAAATTTTGAACAGGTACTGTTTGTCGAACAGTTTCTTGAACTCTGACTACTCTAGATGTTTCTCCTTGAGTCCATGCAAGATCTTAAGATCCCGCCACCAAATGCTATCCTTTCTTTTCAGATTGTGAACTGCCATTCTAACTTTCAAGTTGCTAGAATAATTGTGAACCTAGAAGTATTTCTTAATGTCTGACAACCATGCTTCTACTTCCTCCCTGGTCTTAGATTCCTCGTCAAAACTGGTGGGTTTGATCTTCTAGAACTCACCTTGCAAGTGATCAACATTTCTTTTCCTACTAGTTTTGACTTGATTTTCAGATTTCTGGGTCTCATTGGATGAAATACCTTTTCTTTCTATGCTTTCCTCTCTTTCTGGGTGCCTCCAAGCCTCGGTTCGTTGTTCCTTGACATTGTTCCTTTCCTGTAAACTCTGTAGAAAAATCTCATTGATTTCTTGTTTTTTTTCCAGATCCTTCTTGAGCCATTCATTGTCGGATTTATAGCTTTGTATTTCAATGATCAGATTCCTCATTGTTTCCAGTACTTGACTTGCTTCGGAATGTTCTACTTCTTGATGCGTTGTTTGTACGTGGTACATGTACCTCTTCTTCAGGTTGATCCTCATTTTCATTTCGTGAAGTCATTTTGTATCCTGTAACATAATAAATTTTGTATGTATAGAAAACATTCAAATATTTAGTTAGAATAAAATTACTAAGAATTTTTGGCAGAAACTAGATGTTCCCAAAAGGAGACAGGGCTAAACCCGTGGCTCTGATACCATATCTAAAATATCGCTAAAAAAATTTCTTTTCTCCTTATCATTTTTTATTTCTTCCTTGCTCTCATATGTTTTGTGCTTAGTCATATTGATAAACAAACTAAAGTGATTTATAGTTACAACAGTTTTTTAATCCACTTTCCCTTTTTATAGAGAAAAGGAAATCCTAAACCGTGGGGGAATAGTCTTCAAAAAAAGGTTACTGCATACTTAGACTTGGCTAATAGTTACAACCTCTTGGAAGGTTTGAAATCATGCTTCCAACTTGTGTGTAGTGTCTTGGATCTCAAGTGAGGTATTTTACTTCTCCTCAGGTATGACTCTTTATTTTTAAGAACTATAACTATATTCTGTTCTAAACTAGAAACTGTAAAACCTTAAACCACTAATATTAAACAAGTATGGTATTTAGTTATTTATGCCCCGTAATCACGCTCCTAGTAACCACGTTACAAGGTCACTACACACAGCTTATAGAAGAATATTTCCCTTTTGTCATAGCTATTAGTGTGGCAAGGTCTGGGCTAAAATCCCCTTACACTCTAGGCATGATAATTTTAGTGCATACTTATTTATTTTCTTTTTTAAAACCTTACCATCTCTCTTTTCCAAGGGTATCCACTATTTTACATGAAAGCTGTAAGTTCAAAGGAGTTTTTGTAATGGCCTGCTAACAAAATATCATGAAGTACGTACAAGGGTGGCTAACAAAACCCGTGGCATGCAGAACCCACTTACCCAAAAGGGTTCGAAGATTTTTCTAAGACTAAATTCTGGGGATTTGAATCTCGGTTGATACTACTCCAATAGCTAACTAAAGCCAAGGAACAACTAACCTCTACGCGCAGTCATGAGCTGGATGTGAGTCAGGCAATTAATGTGATGGGGATGTACCAAGATCAAAGGGAAACAACTGGATTTTGTTTGGAAGAACATCCCCAAGGTACTTCCACCCTCTCCCAACAATAAACACCCTTTACTACTTACATACATCTTCTCAAGTGGAGAGTTGACATGGTTAAGGGTTTGTTCCTCGGCAGAAGCCTCTTCCTCGTGTTGCGCTTCAGCCTTGAAGGCGCTCTGGGTGGTATCACCATATTCAGTAGAGTTGGTCAGTTTATGCTTTGTTACAGCCATCTTCATCACCATCAAAAATGTTCATAGGTAGAATCCCATGTCTTTTGAAATTTCACCTTTCTTTATAGTTTCCTTTTTTTTTAAACTGATTTCCTAACTGGTATTGATTTTCTTTGGCACGTTGGAAGGTAAGAACGAGATCTATGATACTCTAAGTGACAATGCTCTGCCTCCTTGGTAAGTAGTAAGTCCACTAGGGTATTTCTTTCATGGTTCTAAAGAAGCTATGGGGTACTCAGGCCTATCGACTTGGTCTAAAAAGATGACCGTGTTCTCCTTTCTTTTCGTATTCAGAACTTGTATAGTTCATGGCAACGAGTTGGCACCCAATGATTGTAATATGTGTATTTATTTTCAGTAATAGAGATACCTAGGGAGAATTTCCAATTATTATGTGAAGGGACGACCCTAGTTGAAGCTTGTTAAGCTTGACCATACACGATTTCCAGTTTTTCCTTGAACAATTCTATTGTTTTATTTACTTTTAATTCAGGAGCATTATAAATTATTGAAGTCATGAGGAACTTTCGTTCTCCCTAACGTGTTCACCTTTGATCTTGAGCTATCGTTAAAGACGTAGTTACCATAACATTTTTCTTTGGAATGAGGTTGTGATTTCTGCAAATAGCTGAAGTTACCCTAAATTTTCCTCTTAAAAAGAGTTGCGATTTTGCATAACTACAGTCCTTTTTTTTGTAATGGCTTGCTAATCGAGCTGGTTAGGTAATGGATGAGTGTAATCATGGTTTTTATGAAGTACCCGTCGAACCGTTCTGAAATAGAGGGTGTGTTACACTAAAAAATATTTTTTGCAAAAACCGTATTTAACGCTTTTCTCTGTCTTACTTAGATGTTCTTTCACAATAGGCATGATGAGTTGTCCAAGTGACCATGCTACTTGCTAGTTGTGCCCAACATTCTTCCTCTCGGACCTATATGGAATTCGGATGAGGAGATAAGACCAAATACAAAAGGGGTTTTTACCGTTGCTAAAAATGATAGATTACTCAAATATTGACTCACACAGAGGTGAGGATAGCCAAATGCTTCAGTCTCCAAGTGGACTGTGTGCCTCAAGTTAGATCAGTTAGCTACCCCGTAAAGGTAAATCTTCCAATAGTTTTTAACTTGAATATTTCTTTGAGAGGATAGATGTCTGAGTAAGGTAAAGACTAAGGCATTAACCATAGTTTGAATTAATAAAATAAATGACACAATAGGGACTACATGTTACCCATTACCCAATGTTAAAATAAAACTAGAAATCATAAGATCAAATAGGGATCGAGGCATCCAGAAAGTTTATTTGCTGTAAATTAAGATTTACCTTGACTGGGACTAAGCTATAACAAGGAACAACTAATATACTCAATGTTGTGAATAAATAAAGGGATTCAACATGGTTAAATTAGGAAAACAATATTGGAGTCAAATTTGGAACTAAGCTTTAATAAAGATTAAATTTTTCTGTAGTGCGAAACTCAATAAACCTAAACAGTTCTGAGTTAGAAACATAAGAAAATTAAAATAGCATAGTAGGGTTAATCCTTCTAGATTAAGCATTCTCATATTCAAAGTATAAGTAATCATTTCCAATTTGTATAGTAATTTATTTATCTACTGTTTCCCGTAATTCTTACAGTAAATAACCATTTCATCACTCAGATGGCGTTGTTCAGTAAGGGAATTTCCATTTAGCAGTACTACAACTCTATCTTATAACTGTGCAAAACATCTAGGTTCATGAGGTTGGATCTTTCAAGTTTTTATTAAATGGGTATTCAACATAAAGAGCTGTAATGGAAGTATATACCTACGACATCTTTTATTCTTATTCTTGGTCCGAAGTTTTTAATAACAACCCAGAGTTCGAGATGGTATATCCCAAGAAAGTATTCTATGGGCACAGTGATAGAAATATTTTCTCAATCATATTTAATATACTGGAATATGAAAGTATAACATGAGTACATATAATCTAAGCTTGATCCCTTAATTCCATTATTTGTATTGTCAAAAATGAAATTGAAACAGAGTTCCCTACGAAAATAGGTATAACATTTATAAAACCTCTTTTAGATAGAATGACAACAAAACTCCTGTAAACACTTGTAAATCTGAAGTCTGGAATGTAGTGGAAACAACTACATTCATCCCAACCGTAGAATAGGTCATCTATGCTGCTACCTGATCACCCCCGAGCTAAAACATGCATGCCAACAGTAAGGACGACTAACTCCAGCTTCATATCTAAGATCGCTTTCAAACAGTCTTGCCTAACACCAGGTGCTCACACAACAAGAGTATTTTCTTAGCATACTAAGCAACGTCCTGCCTCACCCATATGCTTCCCTTTTTATCAAATTTTTCCTTAGGTCTTCTCTCATTAGCAGTCAATTCCTGTTGGAATTTTCAGAGCTAATAAAATCCCTGATTTTCAGGGGGTGTCCAATGCCATAAATGCACTTTTAACACCTATTCCAGTTTCTATGAAGTTAGCCTGACTTGTCTCCTACTATTTCATGCATGTTTCCCTCATTTAACCTGGTTGTTTCCACATTTTTTTTTCAAATTTAACCATAAGTTTTTATTACATCAGTCCTTCTAGCACTCCTTGGTAGATTTTTCCATCAACCAACTTTATTAAATAATAAAACAAATAAAACTCTAAATTGAAAGTTTTCATTTTGGGGGATGTTACATGAATACCCGCCACCTTCCATTTTCTCTTGCACTAATCTCCGAACACTGAGCTTCTCTAAAAAATATTTAAGTGGACTAAACTGGTGATGGAGAAAGCACTTAGAGCTATTCAACGAAAAGGAGAAAGTAGCACAACAATAGAACGATTATAAATAGAACGTCGAATGATTATGAATAGTCATGCAACCTCGCTAGTAGTTGTGAAATGAAATATACACAATTGATTAGTAGCAATTGACAACAGATGCGAGATAATACGTTATTTCAGGAAACGATCTAATCAAATATTTTGAAGTCTGGCCACCTGACACATAATTTGTGCTACAACGAAATAATAAGTGGTATAACCAAAAGACTTTAAGCTGTGGATAGGGGGCAGCTCCTCATAGGTTGTTGACAGACGATGAAAACCATAGAAGGTCATCCCCTTAATAACACCTTCGGTTTAATTACAATTTTTTAATGTCATTGGCCACAAGAAATGACCTTATAACAAACAAACATTTGTTAAATTGAAGGCCACCATTAGGTTTAGAAAGTATCGAGCATCTTATCTTTATCAAGATCTTGGAATTTTAAGGCTTATTAAGGAAATACAAATGAGTCTTCTATAGTCCTAAATTAGTTGTCAAATATTTATATTGCTTAGCTATAAAAAAGACACGTACTTTATAGGGGAGTTGAAATATTTCACGAGACAAATATATACCATTTTCAAAGGGGACGTGAAATATTTCACCTCACAAATATGTACCATTTTTAAAGTTAATCATTATTATTATATTATTCAAATATTCAAATCAAATCAAATCTTTGGGAAATAGAAATAAAGGATTTTTCATCATCAGATTCTCTATATAAACCTAACCATCTTGAACATTTGATGGAGAGATATGACCATACTATTTTGTCTTTTTGCATGAGTCATATTTTCAATTAAAGCAATGAAAATGGGTGCCTCAACCTAAATGACTAGGTTCTCAATCATAGTGAAATTGGTTCTTCATCAATGGATAACCACAGGGATTTCACTTAGTGAAACTCTCACATAGCACATGCGATCGTGGGATATTAAAGAATACCCTTAATTTCGAGAGATATTGACCCAAAATATTTTTGTTGAAACCCCCTCCCAATACTTAAAACCTCCTCCCCACCCCTTTTTATACCTCAATCCTTATAAACCACCCTACCCACCCCCACCTTAAACCCCTCATTCCCCCAATACCTGCAATATATTGGTTTGATTTTTGATAATTTTAAAACCACAATATGAACTAACGTGATAGGATATTGGTCAACAAGTGAAGCACCTGTGTGGATAACATAGATTTTCCATGACAATAGACTTGGTTAATAAGTAAAAATAGACCATTAGTCAACTCAATCAACCAATAAAAATTTCAGCATTTAAGCTACCATCCAAATACAAAGGAAAAATCATTTCCAACTTACAAAGTAAAGTTTTTCAACTACCCCCAACAACATCCTTTGAACCTACCACTTAGTCTTTAAAGCGTTATGGGTTGCTTGCTGCAACCCTTGCGCTGCTCTTCAGATTACGCCCTTCTCAAACGTTACCAAGGTCATATGTTCAAGAATGTGCTTTTCCTGCACTATCCAATGGTTTTTCGTATTATCTTTGGGTTCCCGTATTATGTAAATATGATAGGTAGATGAGCTTCTTTTTCTTCAAAATGTGATCTTTTATACCTTGAATTTTAACAATGTCTTGCAATTAAAACATTTACATTTACTTTATTTTAAAATTAAAAATATTGATATTTGGGAAAGAACAGTTATAAATATTAAATGAGAGCAAGTAGAGCTCATTCATATTTATTTAAAAATATTTATTTAGGAAATACTCTTAAATGGGAGCAAGTAGAGCTCATTCATTTCTCAAAGAAAAAGATTAGATTCAGTTGAAGTGATATGCAAATCTAATGAGTATTGATAAGATTTTGAGATGTTATTTGTGGTATTTCTATTAAAATAAGTTTTTTATTAGTTATATATATAGACATTCAAACAAATTTGTTTTCAATTTTTTTATTTAATTTCAATATACTTGTTAATATGACATCATATTCAAGAATTTATGAACATCTTAGAAAAAATATTGTCACATCTTCCAATATATTTTTTAGCGACTCTCCTACAAGTTTTTACTTACAAAATATGTTGGTCATCTACTCTATGGAGCTTTTAGAACGACACTAACGACTAATTTAAATTGTGATGTACATTTCCTTCAATATTTTTAGTACTTAACAAAATAAGATGTACCACATACAATGAGTTAATATGTTTCTATAGTACTTAATATTTAGCATTTTCTTTTCTATTTTCTATAATGTTGAGTGATGTTTACATCAACTTTACTTGCCTATTTTTTTTCCTTCCTACGTTCTTAATACATGTAGCTAGAGGAAGATTCTACCTATTCTACTTACCGCTTTTTTCTCCAACTACAAACAAAAATCACCTACGAGAACCCTATCAATAACCCCATCGCAATAAGTGAAAAGTCGAAGTATCTCTGCATTGACATTAAGGTCTAGAATAAGATTGTATTGTTCATATATTTTACAGGAGGAACATATATACAGATATAACATTACACACTTATGAATTAACAAGGAATCATTAAACCTCTAAATCAAAATAAAATTTAACTTATTCATAAGGTGAATGGTTTGGAGGAAAAAGAGAATATTTTTCTAGAATCAGAATTTCCATATAAGATGGCTAAACAAAGGGAATCAAAATACAAACTTATTTTTCCAAACAACCATGAAAAATTAGAATTGTAATAGATGAAAAATTAGAATTGTAATAGAACCCCATTTTTTTAAAAGAAATTTTCAGAATAAAATAAAAAAAGTTGCAAAAGAATTAACATCATACTTCATAAATTTTTTAATTCAAACATCATTAGACCACTTAAAGGAAACCACGCAACAAGCACTTTATGAAATTCTTTTAATACTATTTTCACTTTATCACATCTACTTGAATTCCCAAATTTTCCTTTATAGGCCTTTTTTTTTTACACAATTACTATTTTTTAAGAACAATTACTCGTTATTTTCATTTTTTAATCAAAATGAAGCTTATTCAATACATACAACTATTCTTTCTATATTTACTTTGAATTAGTCCGAGTCGTCTTTTTCCAATCTCAATTAATGGGTGCACATGTACTTACCATTTCTCTATTTTCAATAAAAACCACCTTTCTTTAATTTAACTCGACCATCTCCAAAATATCTTTGTTTATTTCCTTAAAAGTTCCTTAATGAGAGGCCTAATCTGCTTCTGCTCATGTAACTTTAACTAAAGCATATCTTCTCGATTTAAATTATTCCGAGCCATTGCTAGTTTAATAAGCAGCCACGTTGATGCATGCTCTTGACATGTAGCACGGAGTGGATGACTGTACACTGTTAGTCAAGTATGAAGGGCATGTATTGTATCCAATACATACTGTTGGATTTGAAGCAATTCACACCCAATGTTCTATATATGTATATGTATCATTTAAAGAGGAAAATAAATTTGTCATTATCATTTCTTGCACTATGATTATGCGGTGCAATGCTATCTCCTAGTTGACACAGTAGATTTTATGATTTTAGCCATTTCAAATTATCAAAGGCTAAAGTTGTATTAATGTCTCAATCAATACTTTGCATGTTTGCAACTTGCAGGTCCATTTTAATTAACCTGTCAATCAGTGTTAATTACATATCTTAACATCAAAAATTCATTAAACTCAGGAGTGTTCTTTACACATACAATAAGTGGCATTTGGATGACAAATTAGGAGATTTTTCACATAAGAAAAATAATTTTCTGGCTTGAAATTTATATACCAAAACAAATGCGACCAGTAGCAAAGTCAGTGTTAGTTGAAAAAAATAATAATAAAATAATAATTTATAAAAAATTAAATTTTAAAAATTGATGAATCCATTTTTTTATTCTACATTTTTTATTAATGATAATTTAAAAAGCCTACATTCTTTAACATTAAAAAATTATACATTAAAAATTGACACTATATCATTTAACAATAAAAATTACACAATGAAAAATGAAACAATTAAATTATCATTAATTTCAAAAATTGATTTATGAATCAATTTTTTATTCTATATTTTTTATTAATGACAATTTAAAAAATATAGAATAAAGTCAGTGTTAGTTGAAAAAAATAATAACAAATTTATAATTTATAAAAAAATTAAATTTTAAGAATTGATGAATCAATTTTTTTATTCTACATTTTTATTTATTAATGATAAAGTGTACATCCTTTAACATTAAAAATGACACAATTAAATTATCATAAATTTTAAAAATTGATTTATGAATCATTTTTTTTATTCTATATTTTTTATTAATGATAATTTAAAAAGCCTACATCCTTTAACATTAAAAAAATTATACATTAAAAATTAACACTATATCATTTAACAATAAAAATTACACAATAAAAAATGACACAATTAAATTATCATAAATTTCAAAAATTGATTTATGAATCAATTTTTTATTCTATATTTTTTATTAATGACAATTTAAAAAGTCTACATCCATGAACATTAAAAAATGACACTACATGTTTTAACAATCAGAAATGACACATTCAAAAATAACAATATGAAAAGTTACCCTTCTTTATATAAGAAAAAATATATATATTATATACAACAAAAATTATATATATTATATAAAAAACAATCATAAACTTTTAACATAAAAACTAACTTTTAACATTAAAAATTACAATAAAAAAGTTAGACATATTTTATATAAAACAAATATTCTTTACTTTTAACATTAAAAAAGTCACAATAAGAAAAGTTAAACATATATTATTAAAAAAAAAATCTTTATATACACTAAAAATATATATATATAAAACAAAGATGATATGTATTAGACATATAAAACAAAAATATATATATATATATTATAACATAAATTTAAAGAATTAACATTAAAAAGTTACAATAAGAAAGGTTAGACATATATTATATAAAACAAATAAAAGTTAGACATCTATTATATAAAATAAGAGCCACAAGGTGGCAATGTCTCCGACAATAGCAATTGTTTTTGGAGGGGAGAAAATTTGCTCTTACATGGAGATTTTATGACTTGCTATTGTTAAATTGGAAATTGTTATCTTGACAAGTTCTTCAATGCATGTTTCATAAATTCATAATTCTCTTGTTTAAATATCATCCAATTTAATATGAGTCACCATTAACTATCTTAAGAAAAACAAATAATGTACTATAAATAGTAAAAAAAAATGTCATATAAGATATAAATTGTCATGTAATATACTTGTTTGAGCCAAATGCATGCTTACTTTTTATGAGTTAAACTAATTATTTTTTATTCATATTAAAGATAATATTATAAATTTTTAGATTTAAAAATAATATTACAATAATATTTAAATTAAATAAAAATGATCAATTATTTAGGACTAAATTGATGAGGATTTGAATTTACTACTCAACTATCAATAAATCATTACATTTCATAGCTCATAGAAAGAGAAGGAGTTAGATGATATTGCAATAATGAAAAGTTAACTTACTATATATAGATATAGATATTATGAATGATTATAGAAGATAAAAAATAAATAAATAACAGACACACACACACACACACACACACACACACACACACACACATATAGATGGATATAGATATAGAAAACTCTCCTAGATGGTGCAAAAGTTGCCATACCGTGAAAACCATAGCCATGACTACTCCAATCAATAATGATATATATTTCACAGTTTCAAAAGCCAAGGTGATTCCACACGATTGCGCTATGTTACTAGGCCTCCACCTATTAAAAAAAAAAAAACAAGTAATATATATAATAATTAACAAAAAAAGGAAGGCTATCCTCTTTTACCACTGACCGATGGCCATGTCCAAGTTGCATGACAAGGTGAGGGTTAGATTTAGAATATATATATACCCACTGCATCGACTATAATGCAACAAACCCAGCCATTGGATTTAAACAGACCATGTTATGTAAATTTTCGACTATAAAAGAAAAGAAAGCAATACGCTTTCCCTTTTAGACAACATGCTTTGCTTAATAGCATGGTTGGGAGGAAAACGTGATCTGATGCATCAAATAAGGTGACAGATGCGAGTGATTCTTTAAATAGTGGAATATATATTTGGATAGCTTCTCATTGCAGTCTATTTCCAAATTTTCAGACAAAATTGTTCTCACGGGGAGAAAAATACATGATGTCTAAACTTATCACTCTAGGGAACATCATATTACATGCCAAACTTCGACTTCAGAA